>JAUMHN010239988.1:0-20031 GCA_032360265.1 Heliamphora ciliata | reverse complement strand
CAGAGTCTCTCTCACTCAAAATTCGTACTGAAAACGTACGCCGGGGTACGGTATTTATAGAATTCTTCAACCAATGACAATTTGACACGTTTTGGGACACATCAGGCCATTTGAAGTTGGCAGCCGCCACAATGCAAGTTGGCGGCCATTGGGTTGGAAAAGGTTCCACAAGGTTCTATTGATGGCCGCCATAATGTGAGTTGGCGGTCGCCATGTTGTAGTTGGCGGCCGCCACTTTTCGTTAGAGTTTCCAAGAGGTTCTATTAACGGCCGCCACAATGAACATGGCGGTCGCCACTTCTAACAATGACTTGGGTAACAAATTATCGATGGTTTAGTACAATTTCATTGGTTTCGGAGATTTTGAAGGTTTTTGATGACTAGGTTCAAATATCGAGCTTGGATCAACTCTCGAGGATCGTACTGAGGCACTATTCCTCTTGTTATCATCATCGGATTTGCCTAAGATTAGGCGGGGCCAAATTGGGGTGTCTACAACGAGCCTTACGGCGTTGGAACAAAATTTGAAAATCATATGTTTTTCTTTCCTTGGAGTACCTTCTAACGAGAGACTGATCGATCGGTTTATGACAAAGAGCAAATTTAAGCTCAGGGTTTGAGCTTTTTCATTCATTTCTCTCATTCCCTTCTCTCTCTAGAAGTAAACCCTATGCCCTTGATCTAATTTTAGGTGTTCCTTGAGTTTTCCTTGCTCATTTAGAGGTTATTCCTTGTTTTCTTCCAGTTGAAACACCGTTTGGGGAGTTGGATTGCGCATTAGGAGCTTGGCTTTCACTCATCAATTGAGATTTTCCTGGTTTGAGGAGTGTTCTTCGTGATTTAATCACCTAAAAGGTAGGATCTATAACTATTTATGAAAACTTGTTTGATATGTGTTGCCTGTTTGAGATTATACATGAAAACGTGAAAAACATGTATTTTGAAACCCTAGGTTAGGGTTTGAAGAGAGAATATGTTAAATCTTGTAGTTTTAGGTGATTTGTGGTGGTTTAACCTTGATATTATCATGAGAAAACCTTTAATTTATATTTTGAGAAGTTAAGGTTTGGTTATTGTCAAATCATAGAGATTTGGAGGCTTTTAGGTGGATGAACTTGGATAATAAAATTGGTTAAATTTTTAATAAATTGGGACTTATATTAATCCATTGATGAGTTAATTTCATGAACCAATGGGTTGGGCGAAATGGTAGAGTCTTGTATTGATCACTACTACAAAACAGTTGAAACATCATGTTTTAAAAGTGTGATTATAAGGTTAAAATCACGCTTTTCCAAGCGTGGTGTATGTGGGTGTGGCATAAAATCGTGACTTTCCGTCACGCTTTTTGCGGGTGATTAAAAACATAAAAAAACGTGATTAAAAATAAAATTAGTATGATTGTTAAAATTTTAAAATCTCGACTTTGCATTATCGACTACACTTTTTGTGCGTGATAAAAACTGAAAAGTGTAATTAAAAATAACGAAAAGCGTGATAAAAAATAACCAAAAGCGTGATTAAAAATTAAATTAGTATGATTATTAAGTCGATTTCGCATTATCGACCATACTTTTTGAATAAAAATTTTCATGAATTGTTGGATGCGTATGATAGTATGAGATGTGGAAAAATTGAGTTTTATTATATTAATTCAAATATAATAATGATACGGATATTTGAATTGTTGGTGATTGAAACTTTAATGGTGTTAGGTTTGAAGAAAGGAATCGGGTAGCCAGTTGGACTCGTGTTGATTTAAATGTAGATGACTTAATTAAAGTACCGTGTGAATGGATTGAATAATTAATATTGGGCTTGTTAGCCCGAGGGCATTCTATTTTGATTTTGATGATTTTTATAATTCATTTTCTAAGAATAAATAGATTTTAAATAGATAATACTTTATATTTTCAAAATAGAAGTGTTAACACATTTTGAACAATTAAGTTGACACCTTAAGCCAAAAGAAATGACTTTACTCTCAAAATGATTAAAAAACTTACATATTCTTAATTAAGAATATTCTGTGTTGAACTCTATTAAAAATAAGTCAAACACTTTATAGCAAGTATACTTGAAGCATATCAATTGAAGCATATCAAGTGTGTCAACACTTATTGAACAAATTGTTTGACACCCTAACAGTTTTATAAAGTTGACCGTCAGATATTAAATCTTAGTGTCGACACAAACAAATTTTGTGTCGACACAAACAAATTTTGTGTTAACACAAAAGAGCCCTAGCTCTCAGGACTCAAAATGAGTCGACACAAATTAGTTTTGTGTCGACACAAAAGTGTTTCTCACTTTTGGTATCCCAAATTTTGGGTCAACACAAATGAAAATTGTGTCGACACAAAACAACCGAGGTCACCTGTAGATTTTGGGTGTTGACACAAAGGCAAGATGAGTCGACACAAAAATTCCGAGCCCGTCTGAAGAATTTCTAGTGTCGACACCTCAGTCCAATTGTGCCGACACAAAAGAATTGAGACTTTCTACAGAATTTAGTGTCGACACTAAAGGCAAGACGAGTCAACACAAATGGTCCTCCCCGGCTGCTGAAGTTTCAAACGAGTCGACACCAAATCCAAAGGTGTCGACACCATGATGTTGGCAAAGTAGATTGCAAAAATCGTGTCGACCCCTTAGAAAATTTGTGTCGACCCAACCCATTGAGGATTCCTGCCCCAGACCTTTTGTGTCGACACCAAAGGCATTTGTATCGACACCTGCAATGGAAATTCAAACTCGCGGTAGATCTCAACAGTTGGATTTTTGGCATTTATGGCTCTCACCTACCTCCATCGGTTATGAATGCACAAGAGCTTATATAAGGAGTAACTTCTCAGCATTTACAAAAAACTTGAGACCTACATTTACTTTTCTATTACTTGAATCAAATTTAGAATTCTCAAACTCTCATTTATTGCTAAATCTCTAACTCTTGTTTCTCATCTCTCTTTACCTTCTCATTTATTGTAAATCTTTTTTGTAAATAGAGTGAGTATTTTTCATTAATTCACTTCATTTATTGTAATCAAGGGTGAGTCACCATTTATCCTTTGAGTGAGTGAGTGAGTGAGTAAATCTCATCAAAGAAGAGTTCAAGAGAGATTAGAAGAAAACAGGGGATTATTTTCATATGATCTTCTTGAAGCTGTGTTAGGCTTTTGAATTTGTCCGTAAACATTTGGTTTACTCAAGCGAAGTCTTAAAGTTGTAAAGACTTGGAATGTACCTGTGAAGTATTCTAAATAGTGGAAATACTCAAGGGAGAACTTGAGGAGTGGACGCAGGCTTAAAAGATGCCAAACCACTATAAATCCTTGGTGTCCGATTCAATCTCTCTATTCCTAACCTCTTTAATATTTGCATTACTTTAATCTTTGATTAAATTGTCATATTTGATTGCATTAATAAAAAAAATTTTAAAATTGCTATTTATTTTTAAAGACCCAATTTACTCCCCCTCTTAGGTTGCCTAGAGCTTACAATTGGTATCAGAGCATAAGCTCTTGTTTTTTACTTAACAGTCTAAGAGTTTATAAGGCAACCACTAGCATCGGACCTTTCCAATTTGAAGGTCAGTCGACCAATAGACCCCCTTTGTTCAATGGAACAAACTACAATTATTAGAATGCTAGAATGAGAATCTACATTCAAGCCGTAGACTATGATCTTTGGCAGGTTATTATCAATGGACCCAAAAGACCCACTAAAACTGTTGAAGGGGCTGCCGTCCCTAAATTAGAGGCAGAATGGACTAAAACTGATATTAGGGAGATACAAAAAAATGCTAAAGCTATGAATCTCCTATACTGCTCACTTGACCCAAATGAGTTCAATAGAATCTCTATATGTGACACCGCAAAAGAAATATGGAGTAGACTCGAAGTTACCCATAAGGGTACTAATCAAGTGAAAGAGTCAAAAATTAGTATGCTTGTATATAACTATGAATTATTCAAAATTAAGCATGATGAAACAATTTCTGACATGTTTACTTGCTTCATTGATATTATTAATAGACTAAAATCTCTTTGCAAGATTTACTCTAATGCAGAAATGGTAATAAAAATTCTGAGATGTATGCCAAAGAGTTGGGAAGCTAAGGTCACGGCCATTCAAGAAACCAAAGACCTAAACATGCTCAGCCTAGAAGAACTTCTTGGTTCTCTAATGACTCATGAGATGAATATCAAGATGGACGAAGAGGAAGACAACAAAAAGAAGAAAGGCGTCGCCTTCAAGTCCTCAACTCATGAAGAAGAATCTGAGGAAGACTCTTCAACTGATGAAAATAAAGACATGGCTCTCATCATAAAAAAATTTAAAAAATTTCTTAGAAATAAGAAACAAGGAGGAAGAAAGTTCTTCAAGAATGAAGGACACCGAGGCGAACCTATCAAATTCAAAGGCGACTCTAGCAAGTTCAAGAACGAATTCAAAAAGGAGGAAATCATCTTCTATGAGTGTAAAAAGCCTGGACATGTAAAAGTTGAATGTCCTCGGCTCAAAAAGAAATTCAAAAAGGGCTTCAAGAAAGCCATGATTCCTGCATGGGGTGAGAGAGATGACAGCAGCTCTGAGGATGAAAACAAAAAAATAAAGTAGCAAACTTATGCCTCATAACTAGAGAAGATGATGAGGTAACTCCTAACCCCTTCTCCTTAGATGAACTGCAATGTGCGTTTGAAGATTTGCATGACAAGTTGAGAAAAATGGGTGAAAGGATTCTGTTTAAAAAAAAATTAGTTCTTTCCTCCTCAGCTAAAATTGAAACTTTGAAGAGTAAAAAATTTGTTTTATCAAAACAAGTTTCTATTTTGAAGGAAGAAAACAAAGTTTTGAGTGAAAAGGTTGAGGATCTTACAAAAATTATTTACAAATTCACTCAAGGAAAGAACAACTTGTATAAACTTCTTGGCATGTAAAAATATGTTTTTGACAAAGCTGGAATCGGGTATAAACCCAAGAAGAAACAAAAATTCCTAATCAACATTTTTGTTAAGGCATCATCTAATCAAATAAATGCCACTTATTTTCATTGTTATGAGTATGGACACATTATCACACATTGTCCACATAGAAAACTCTCAAATAATTATGTCAAGAAGGCTTGGGTTCCTAAAGGAACACACCCTAAAGGAACTAACATCAAAGGACCCAAGAAAATTTGGGTACAAAAAATCAAAACTTAATTCTCCTTACAGGTATGTGTCAAATCCTCATTCAATGAGGGGATGTGGTATCTCGATAGTGCTTGCTCAAGACACATGACAGGCAACAAATCGATGTTTGCATCTCTTAAACCAAAAGATGGTGAATTTGTGATTTTTAGAGACAATAGCAAAAGAAAAATCATAAAAATAGACTATATTGGTAAAATTGCTTCTCCTTCTATTGAAAATATTTGCTTGTTGATGGTTTAAAACATAACCTTCTTAGCATCAGCCAACTTTGTGACAAAGGTTATAAAGTTGTGTTTGATCATGTTAAGTGTGTTATTGAAGATTCATCCAATAACAAAGTTGTTCTTGAAGGTCAAAGACATGAAAATGTATATACATTCACTCTTAATGATCTTTCTAAGAATGACACTAAGTGCTTAACTACCTTGAGTGATAATAGTTGGTTATGGCATAGAAGGTTTGGACATACACACATAAACTTGATTTCTAAACTTTTGAAAAAGTTATTAGTGATTGGGTTATCCCAAATCAAATTTAAAAAAGACAAAGTGTGTGATGCATGTTAACAAGGCAAACAAGCTAAAAGTTCTTTTCATTCTGAAAATGAGATTTCAACTTCTAGGCCATTACAACTATTGCACATAGACTTATTTGGTCCAACAAGGACTTTAAGCCGTGGAGGCAAGAGATATGTCTTTGTTATTGTGGATGACTTCTCTAGATACACTTGGGTGCTATTCTTAGCTCATAAGGACGAAACATTTGCCACTTTTGCAAAACTGTCTCGGAGAGTTCAAAATGAAAAAGATTTTCAAATTACAAGTATCCAAAGTAATTATGGTAGAGAATTTGAAAACAAAAATTTTGAAAAATTTTGTGATAAAAATGGTATTAACCATAACTTCTCTGCTTCTAGAACTCCTCAACAAAATGGAGTTATTGAGAGAAAAAAATAGGATATTGGAAGGAATGGCTAGAACCATGCTCTGTGAAAATAATTTACCACGATACTTTTGGGCTGAGGCTATCAATACCGTTTATTTTATCATAAATAGAGTTATGATAAGAGTTTCTCTCAAGAAAATCTCATATGAGTTATGGAATGGAAGAAAACCTAACATCAGTTATTTTCGTACTTTTGGATGCAAATATTTTCTTTTAAACAACAACAACAAAAATTGGACAAGTTCGATGCAAAATCTGATGAAAGTATTTTTCTAGGATATTCTATATCTAGTAAAGCGTCTAGAGTTTTCAATAAAAGGACCCTAGATGTTGAAGAATCTATACATGTCATTTTTGATGAAGCTAACCTTGGTTCTTCAAAGGATTTTTGTGAAGATAACTTGTTAGACATAGAAAAAGGTGTTGAAGATATCTTCACCAAAGAAAAGGAAGAGCCAAATCAAGAGGAAGCTTCAAATCCTCAACAAAATACTGTCCAATAGATTGCTAAATTTGCAAATCCAAAAAATTTTGATTTACCAAAAGAGTGGAGGTATGCTCATAGTCACCCGAAAGATCTTATCATTGATGATCCATCACAAGGTATCAAAACTCGTTCTTCTCTACATAATGTTTGTGATAATTTAGCATTTCTTTCCCAGACTAAACCAAAATATTATGAGAAAGCCGAAAACGATGAATTTTGGATCATGGCTATGCAAGAAGAGCTAAATCAATTTGAAAGAAATAAAGTTTGGACTTTAGTCCCATAACCTAGGGAACATTCCATCATCGGTATAAAATAGGTTTTTAAAAATAAAATGGATAAGAATGGAGTAGTTCTTAGGTACAAAGCTCGATTGGTAGCCCAAAGTTACAATTAAGAAGAAGGCATCGATTTTAATGAGACTTTTGCTCATGTGGTTAGACTTGAAGCCATTAGGATGTTGCTTGCTTTTGCATGCTTTAAAAATTTTAAACTCTATCAAATAAATGTCAAAAGTACCTTTTTAAATGGTTTTATCTCGGAGGAAGTTTTTGTGAAACAACCTCTTGGCTTTGAAAATTCTGATTTTCCAAACTATGTATACAAACTTACCAAAGCTCTCTATGATTTAAAACAAACACCTAGAGCATGGTATGAAAGGCTAAGCAAATTCTTGATTGAAAATGAGTTTTCAAGAGAAAAAATAGATACCACTCTTTTCATCAAATCTCAAGGAAATGACATGCTAGTTGTACAAATTTATGTAGATGGCATAATTTTTGATGCAACTAACGAATCTCTTTGTAAAGACTTTGCTAAGTGTATGCAGGGAGAATTCGAGATGAGCATGATGGGTGAGTTTAACTATTTTCTAGGACTCCAAATTAAACAAACTCAAGAATGAATCTACAACAATCAAGCTAAATACACGAGGGACATATTAAAGAGGTTTGACATGCTAAAGGCAAAACCTATAGGAACTCTAATGTGTCATACAACGAAGCTTGATAAGGATGAAGATGGCATAGCAGTGGATGAAAAGCGTTATAGAGGTATGATCGGATCTCTCTAATATTTGACTGCTAGTCGTCCGGATATTATGTTTAGTGTATGCATGTGTGCTAGATTTCAATCAAATCCTAAAGAATCACATGTGACAGCCGTTAAGCGCATCTTTAGATACCTTTTAGGTACACAAAACCTAGGATTATTTTATCCTAGAGGAATAGCTTTTGAGTTATTTGGCTATTCAGATGCTGATTTTTCCGGATGCAAAGTAGATAGGAAAAGCACAAGTGGTACTTGTTAATTCCTAGGACACTCACTAATTTCTTAATTTAGCAAGAAGCAGAACTTAGTGGCATTGCCTACAACCGAGGCTGAGTACATTGTAGCTGGAAGCTATTGCGCACAATTTCTTTGGATGAAACAACAATTAGAAGACTATGATTTTCACTCAGATTATATTAAATGTGATAACACTAATGCAATTAATATATCCAAGAACCCTATACAACATTCAAGAACTAAGCAGATAGAGATTAGACATCATTTTATAAGAGATCATGTGCAAGAAGGAAACATCGAACTTGAATTTATAGACACAGATTACCAGTTAGCGGACATTTTTACAAAACCCTTAAATGAAGAAAGAAGAGAACTTGGTATGTTATGTACTCCTAATTCTTGATTAAAATGCCATGCTAACCATGTTTTTTCATTGCATTTCAAAGCCTTTAATGTTCTTTCTTGATATGTGAAAATGTGTCGACACCACTTGAAAAAGTGTCAACACAATTGTGTGCTGTGTTGACACAAAGCAGTATAGAAATGACACTGTGAGAAAAGTGTCGACCCCTTTCTATTCAGTGTCGACACCAATTTGGTTCCCTGACTCTCGGTAAATTTGTGTCGACACCAAGCTTAATCATGTTGACCCAAATAGCTGAATGTGTCGACACATTCTGAAAATGTGTCGACACCATTTCTTGTTTTCGATACCCACACTTTCGAAGAAAAGTGTCGACACCAATTATAATTTGTGTCGACATAAATCTTAACGTCTATATATAGACGCGTCAGACCTGAACTGTCACTTCGTTGCCTCTCTCTCTCACTGTAAAACCTGTTCATCTCCCGTCTTCTTGTTTCTTTCAAAACATTTGTCGACCCTTCACCTTCCTCTTCCTTCAATCCTTAATCTCAACCAAAACCGTTCATAATGCCTCCAAAAACCATGGGTAAAGGATCAAAGAGAATCGAAGAAGGATCCTCCTCAAGCCCTAGAACGTCAAAACGGAAGAAGAAGACAGCGACGGTGACGGCAACGGCTACAGTTCCAAAAAACATAGCCACATCGGAGGTAATCTGTCATGCCCCAAAACCCAGGGTCACGTGAAAATTCACTAAACACTAGTTTTATGAAAATAGGTTCTCATGCATTCAAATCCACGTGTTGAAATTCAATGAAAACCCAATACACATCTCTCATAAACAGTAAATATCCTGTAAAACATGCATAAGTATATCGCCTTATGGCGTACAAAACCTACCTTCAGAAACAGACATACCAAAAAAGAAAACTACTAAAATCTTCCGCCATCCGTCATCACGGCACCACAAGATCTACTCAAGATCAAACTCCATATCATCACCTGAAAAATGGTTTTACAAAAAATCCCACCCGTGAGCCGAAACTCAATAGAAACAGACTATAAAGTTGTAAAGCAGGTAAGATATGCAATCATATAATGGGAGCGACCTAAACCCCAAACCAAAAAGGTTTTACGTCATAAAATCCCAAGTTTTCCACAAACCTCTAACACAGTTTTCCCTCCACAACCAAGCATTTATACAATGCAAAACAACGTTTTACAGTTGAAGAAAAACAGTAACCAAAATGTCATTTTCCCACTCGGATCACACACCAAGGAAAGATAAAATATTTTCCACCCGGAACACACAACCGAGGAAAATAAAATAGTATGCTCCACTTGGGCTACACCACTGAGGAGAAAGAGTAAAACAGATCCACTTAGAACACGTAGCCGAGGATCAAGTAAATGAATCATATGTACCGACTCCGCCACAAGGGGACATAGGTAGCCACTATAGATCCATGTCCATTATCTAATCTCCATACATCAACGGACTGGTTAGATAAACACAAGTTCTATACGGATCACCACGACGTAAATGCTGACTTTACAGGCCCAACAACCTGAGGGATAAAAGCACCCAACCGACCTTCTTTACGGGAATTACCCCGAAGGATAACGAAGGTACCTACTCTGCGCACGTTTTTGGACTTTTACCGAGGGCAACTCATGCCAAATACTCGTCATCCCGGCACATCTACGAATCATTTAAAAATCGAACTGTAGCTCAACTACGAAAAATATTTTCATAAAATACATTATGCATGTATTTAGATCTATCCATCAACATGGAGATCAAACAAAATATTTTCAAAATATTTTTTCCCATTTTCAACAAAACGTCTCAAAACCTGAGACTCAACCCCAAAGGTGAGCTCTAAACCTCCAAAACATAAAATATTGGAATTTTTATCAAAAATCACCATTTTTCACAAAACCACCGTTTTCAAAACCACCTTTTGAAAACCATGCATCCACATGTCATATACGGTAATAAACTAAGAAAAGCGAAAAATATGCTTTTTACCCGTAAAATAAGGTTTAAACACAAATATGACATTTTATGCATTTTTTACCCGGTGAAAATATATATAATTACATATAACACCCTTATACAGCAGTAGGGTCTAGAATCCTACCTCGGAGAGTCAAGAACTTGATGTCTCAAAACTGAACAACGTCATAACGAGAATTCGACCAGATGGATGCGAAGCCCTCCATCCCGATAGCAAAGATCCACAAAGGGATCAACCCAAAACCAAGCCCCGGGCCCTCAAAGCTAGGGAAAAGGGATTTCTTAGCTATTAAGAAAGGTTTTAAACAATATCTCCGCCATTGGGATATTTATAGAAATTGGAAAATTGCACTGTTCAGTCGACCGAACCCCTGAGTTCAGTCGACCGAACCAACCCCTCCAGTCGACCGAACTCAAGACCAGAAGCATACTGGAATCTTTTGTGGTTTCTCAACCCAAAACCAACCTAAACAAGGTCCAAAAAAGCGTAAAACACATCTACACATACTGTTCTACAACTCTAAAGCATAAATCATGCATTGATGATATACATAATATGAAAGAAACACGTCAACATGTATATATATATATCAAAAATAAAGCGGTACGGGGTCTCACATAATCTCTTTCAAATCCCCCAAAATCTATAAACTTTATTTCTCTTCTTTTGTAAATCGAAAAGTTATTCCCGGTCGGTCTATTGACTTCTCTTTCTTTGATTCCATAGAAATGAGATTTAGGGATCTCTTTTCTAATCTTGGGTGGGAAAGGTTCCTTCAAATCAAATAACCACACTATCCCACTTTGATCAAATCTTTTTATGCTCACTTTTACATATCCCTGATTTTGACCACCATCATCACCACATGGGTGAATGGTGTAGACATTGTTCTGACTCCTTCCTCTCTGGATGAAATTCTTGAGATTCTCGAAGGGGATATTTGTGTTTATCATAATCAAAAACCCATTGATGTTGAAGGTTTTTCATTTTCTGATTCTGTGAAAAATATTTTTGGAAATAACAACATTGACCCTACCAAGCCCTTAGAGGCCAACTCTCTGAAGCCAAAAATGCGCATTTTGCATTACATGGTAAACCACATTTTTCTACCCCAAATGGAAAAATTTGGTGATGTTACATATATGCACTTTTTCTATAATGTGGTGTATTCTTGAATAGAAAATTTAAGCTTCTTGTTCATTTTCCACATACTTCACTCACACAGCAAGTCAAACTCCTCTCTCCCTCACGGGATGTATCTCACCAATGTTTTTCGCCATTTTGGCATTGATTTATCTGAGGAAAAGGCTGTTACCTTCTCAAAACATGACTTGTATGGCAGTTAATCACTAAAACATATGCAAATTGCAAATGTTAATGGTGTTCAGACCACCTCTCATCGTGCACCCCCTCATCTGCCAAGATTTCTCCTCCTCCTCCTCCTCGAGATATTTCATCCATTCCTATCGATCTTGATTCTTTTTCCTCTCGACCTGATGTTCATAGACCCTTTAACACTCCTAATCCATCTTTTGCTCCTCCTCCTCCTCCTCCTCCTCCTCCTACTTTTGCATCTGCTCTACCCACATCCTCTTCTGCTCCTATTTCTATTGATTTAACAGAAGTAGTTTCTTTGATCAAGTCTCTCTCATCTTTCTTGTCATCCTTTCAAGAAAAGGATGATCAAGATTTCTTTGATCTAAATCACTCTATTTTTTCCCTTTCTGAAAAAGAAAAATTTGTTGAAAAATTCAACCGGTCTTTGCGTAATGAAGTAGAAAGAGTCACGGATGCCGAACGGTCATTATGTCATACAATGGACGATAGTATCATCTCCATTGTTAATGCGAACAATGCAAATAAGAAAAGAATATGACGAAAGAGTGGTCATGGCTGTTCAAGCAAACTCTCAGAAAGTGAAAGAACACCTACAGTGGATCAAAGAAGCCTGGGCAAAACAGCTCAAGCCCAAAGAAACAAAGAAAGAAAAGGCAGCGCATCTCAAATGGGAAGCAAACCTTGCATTAGCCTCCCGGTATGATGCAATGGCTGCTGCTGAGGCTAAGGATGAGCAAGCACGAGCATCAAAGGAACGGGCCTCCGCCAGCAAGCAAAAAGTAAAGGAGAAGAAGGATTTCAAAAGATTCATAGATGACCAGTAACCTTTTTTTGAAGATTACAAAAGGGGAGAGAAAGTAAAGGTAAAAGAGTGAATGGGAGAAAGAGAGAAGGGAGAAGAGAAGAGAAAAGAACTTGAAAACAAACATTTCTTTAAGTTTTTTATTGAAGATGAAGATGTAACAATTAACATACATCACTTCATTTATTGTAATCAAGGGTGAGTCAACTTTTATCTTTTGAGTGAGTGAGTGAGTAAATCTCATCAAAGAAGAGTTCAAAAGATATTAGAAGAAAACAAGAGATTATTTTCATAGAATTTTCGTGAAGCTGTGTTAGGCTTTGAATGTGCCCGTAAATATTCGATTTACTCAAGCGAAGTCTTGAAGTTGTAAAGGCTTGGAATGCGCCTGTGAAGCATTCTAGATAGTGAAAATACTCAAGGGAGAACTTGAAGAGTGGACATAGGTTTGGAAGAAACCGAACCACTATAAATTCTTGGTGTCCAGTTCAATCTCTCTATCTCTAACCTCTTTAATATTTGCATTGCTTTAATCTTTGATCTAATTGTCATATTTGATTGCATTATTAGAAAGATTTTTAAAATTGCTATTTATTTTTAAAGACCCAATTCACGCCCCCTCTTGGGTTGCCTAGAACTTACAGGGCTCAAGTAGCTCTTCGGTGAATGACTGAAAACTTACGTAATGCAAGGTAAGACTTTCCTTTGGATTAATCTCCGTAAAAGCGTGTTTTTGGGCAGCCTACCTGTTGATGTTTTCGAGAGAAATCAAAAATGTGAGTTCTCCGTATCGGCCTATAGAATGGGTACTTATCCATTGGGCCTTGCGTAACCCGGTGGCAATAAATATGCTTGGGTCTATAGGTGCCATTCGGCTTTGGTACTTAATTAAATCAACGAATGGAATCGAGTTTGTAAAACCATGTGATGTAATTGATGAATGTGAGATTTTGGAAAACCTTTTTAGTGATTGTATTATGAAAAATGAAATGAAATGGAAAGTCATGGTAACCATGTTGGGGTTGAGATGACAGAATTAAAGAACTAATTGCTTCGTGTGTTGGTTTTGGTAAGAGAAGAAAACCGATTATGCGAATGAGAATTTACCAAAAAGGTGAATGTGGGTTTGGATTTAAATTTGTTGTGCATTCACATAATCACCCTCACATGTCATGCATATGTTCATATATAGTCTTTTATCTATGAGCCTCGGTTCATATTGTTTAACCCATTTCAGGTGATAATAAAAAGAAGATGGTCGATTGAGAAGCTTGGTCTTGAAAATCGTTTTTGAACTTTTTGGATAGAATTACATATATATAGAAAGATCTTTTAGGATATGCATATGTTGTAAGTATAATTTTTTTAATACAATGATTAGATACTAGGGATTACTGATACTCATTTTGTAAGGCCTTAATACCACTCACTCATGAATTGTATGCATGTGAGGTCACCTGGTGTTTGTGTTGGGTTTACCATCTTTTTCATGTGAGATCATATGGGTGAAATCATTGGGTTTTCAATGTTTGGAGATGTATCCACATCCTTTTCTCTACATATATGTATGTTGATTCCTTGGGAAGGCTTGTTGGAGGGTGTAGTGGAAGTTTAGGAGAGTGGTGCTAGAAAACATGATTTAAAAAGGTGTTCAGGATTGGATCGCTTGATGGACCGATGGATCGGTCTATCGAGCGGTCAATCAATGCTCTTGGTATCTCATGTTTTGGGAGAAACTGTTGCAGCCTGTGAAAGACCGACTAATCGGTCTCAAGACCAATCGATTTGTCTACCTGTTACAGCACTTTTTCGTCCTTTGATTTTTTCAAAACCATTTCTTTAGGGGTTTAGTTTCTTTTTCTCAAATGGTTTATTTACAAAAATTTCTGTGAGGGTTTAAGCTTAAAACTCTTTTATTTCTAAAAACTTCTTTTGGTTGGTTCGTTGGGATTGATTCACGTGCTTTGGAGATGAGGGCGTGATAGATTGGTATCAAAGCTCTTGGTTCGAATACCTAGGAACCGTGAAAGTGGTTAATCTATTGTGTGAGAGCTTGCATTGGTGTATGACATTCATGTACTGGAGTGCTTGCATGAGATATCTTTGAAGTAACTTGACATTAGCGTGCTATGTGATATTTGGTGTAACGACCCGGCTCAAACTTTAGTATTAACAATAGTTAGCTAACGAGATCTTAGGTCGCTAAAAGGTTAGAAATTCGAACTCATCCCGAAACCCTAATGCGATCTGAAAATCCTAAAAAGACCTAATACTCAGAATCAAAACCCTGATGCTCAGAGAAGACAATCAACATCCTAAATTAAGTAAATAACATGAAATATTAGGTTAAAAATTAAAAATTCTTATAATTAGGGTAAATAACTATTTTACCCCTAGTACACAAAAAAAAGTTTTAAAAACTCAAAATTTGACATATGGATACTCTAAATTAAATATTTAAATACAATTAAGTAGTAAAAGATAAAATAATAACAAAAATGATAAAAATGCCTCTTAGTGACCGGCCACGTTGAAATTTGTGCCCAAAAAGTCACATTTTCCACTTTTAAGCTCAAAATGAGATAAAGATGTACAAATCAAACATTGTTATGACATAAGATTATTCAACTATGTAATATACATAATAATATAATAATATAGGTTAAAAAAATAAATAAATCATTATTGAAGTTTCTACACACATAAATAACTTAAAAAGTCACATCTTGTCAAACTAACTTAATTTGACTTAAAAGCCTACACCTATTTAATCAATTGTTATAAAAATTATAATAATTCGTGAGAATACTATATTAATCATAAACTTACTAAAATAATATGTTTTAGTGGGTAGTGACACCAAAAAGATACACCAAATTAATTTTTAATGCACTTTCTTACACAATATGGTACCAATTCCTAATTTAAACTCCAAATTAATGCAAAATAAGATTTTGGTCTACCCCAAGCTGACCCTAGCCAAAATCCCATCTGCCATGGACTAAAATTACAAGTCTCAAATGCCTTCCCCCATGCCTACAATCAATGGAACCAAAAAGAATTCAAAATAAAGCTTCTATGTCATAATTAAGCCCACTAGTCCTTCCCTCTATAAATAGAAGACTAAACACTCCATTATTTCTCTACATTTTTGGTAAAGAGGAGTGTGAGGGTCTAGAATTTCTAAGTTCTTGAGTGTTCATCCAAGTTTGAGAGAGAAAGGAGGGAAGAAGATGGAGAGGAAGGAGAAGAAGCCTAGGAAGATCAAGGATGTGACTTTTAAAGACAAGTCCTATCATCCTTTCACCATTAGGTCTTCAAAAAAAGAAAGTAAAACCTTTAAACCCTCTGTTCAATATCACACAAAATCTCCCTCAACTCAGCTCTTGACACACATTAAAGATCAAGAACCGAAAATGAAATGAAAAGGCGTTGTATAGATAAAATATGGACTGTTCAGGTTTGGTATGTTATTAGGTGTGGTTGTATGTTGTTATTCTTGAGTTTGATAACTTGTATGAGTTCTAGAAAAATCATATTTACATATTAAACATATGCATGCAAATAAAATGGACCAAATGTTGGCATACCATGAACTAGGTGGCTAGAGCACTTGTAGGCCTGAATTTTGAGCATTTTAACCTCTCTGCCTCGATTTTTGAAAAATCATAACTAAATATAGGAAAATGATCTGAGTGTGTTCTTTATATCCAGCGTAGATGTTGATGTTAGTTTCATACAAAATTTTCTTGAACTAATTTTAGTGAGTAGAACTCGAGATATAGACTTTTTGCCAAAGTGTTTCAGTTTCAGACTAGCAAGTATTGCAAACCCAAAAATCATATTTTAAAACGAGAACTGAGCTTAGGTCAAAACATAAACATTGTAGATAACATGTATATCTATCTACCCACAAAAATTGAGCCCAAGATATTGAGCTTTGATAAGACAAATCACCTCTGAAAGTCACTGTTGTGGTTTAATGAGTAACAAATCCTTTTTTCACAAGTTTTTGTGCAACCAACAATCCATATTTTTAGTGACCTACTCCAAATGTGGTTTTCATAAAAACTGTAAGTAACATATTAATCTAGTTTTTATCCAAATATCAAACCCAACAACCCTCGGATAATCTAGTTTTTTAGTAACTGCTGTGTGTTTGATAACTAACTAAACCTATTTTACAAAATTACTTATTTCTCTAACTTGTTTCAAATAACTACCTAGAAAACTATTCATGAGGCTTGTAGGGAACATATTAAACTAAAACATATCCAAACAATAGACCTGTAGGACCTGATTTGATACTCCAAAATGGAGACCAACTGAAGCCCTTTTTTTATACTTTTCTCTGTAAAATGCAGAACCATTTTCACTTATACAAATTTATTCACTTAGTTACCTTAGAATTGGGCCTTAGTGTTAAACATAAGAGTTATAGATAATATTTGTATCTACGTTGTGACCAAAAATTAGAATTTAACTCCATGTCTAAGTACCTCAAAACACTGCTGTCCTTTTTAAGTTAATACTTGAAAGTTGGCTTTTAAGTTGTTGAGTGTGTGTTTGAACATGCCTTGTTGTGAGACTTGAATTATATGTTTTAGTTGATTTAAATTGGGTGTATAATGAATTAGAGTGATTATATAATGATTAATGACCATGCCATGAAATTAGAACGATGTTTTGAGAATTAGATTGTATGCTTCATATGGTTGTACTAAATGCTTTAAAGACTTGTACTTTGTGCTATGCCATGCTTAATTCATTGTCTTGCTATAAGTAGTTGTACTATGAGATGCATATTGTACCATCATGGACATTGTCATAACTTCGTCATGACATATTGGAATCCCTTCTAAATGTACCTTTGAGGGTTGGGATAAGTTGGAATTATCATTCATTGGTTTTGAGTCTAGGGCGTCCCTGGTTACCGGTTTATAATTGTTTTGGGATGTATTCTCTGTGAATATCCTAGGTGCATCTCTGGTGTTTAGAAAATTATTTGTCATGAAAATTGTTAGGCACCATGGGTTCGTCGCTAGCATTTTGATATTGGTACCTTAGACTTCGGGTAGACAGCAGGAAATAACATCACAACTCTTAAGGTGGGTGCAATGGGTACACAGCCGAATTTGCACCGGTCCCAATCGCATTTGGAAACACAGTCGCATTGCACCGGTCCCCACCCCGAATCGTTGTGATTAAATAAAACAGTATGGGCATGAAGCTCGGCGAGGCAGGCTCAATTGATGGCTAAGTGTTCAATTTATTCAATAAAGTTTACTTTCGAATTTTCAGCATTGAATTTCCTTGTTTGGTTGCATGGGTTGTGGAGTATGGTTAGGTTGGGTACTTGCATTGAATTTATCATCACATTCCTTTCATAAATGGTCGCTTCATATTTACCTGCCTACCAAGTTACATCTTTCAGACTTACTTGTCTCTTTGATATATAAATTCTTTAAGTGTTGTATGAAATATGTTGTGGTGAATTTGTGTCGTGAGATTGGTTGGAGAGTTTGGAGTGTTTTTTTCTGGGCTTTAGCTCATAGCATTCGTGTCACAGGTGAGAAAGAGGATATCTTTGAATAGGAGGTCACCGAAGGAGAAGAAAGTTACGATTACCAGGGTGAGTTCCAGGAGCAAGAGGATCCCGACGATGCTTGATGAGGATTCAAGTCTTTCTTTTTGTTCTTTTGATTCGGTTTTCTAGCACATATTGTAATTTTTGTAAACCCTTTGTGAAACTGTAAACATTACGTACCTGTGATCAGCTTAAAACTCTCAATGATGTAATATTTACTATATGTAACTATGAATGAATGGCTAGAATTTTCCCTATACTTATACTTATGTATGTCCCGACGTACTCGGAAGGCGGGGCATTACAGTTAGTATTAGAGCCTAGGTTTAGTAAACCTTTAGGCCTTGTGTTATGAAAAACTACGAGTTCTGTAGCGTAGAAACTTTGTAGAGTGTTTATATTATTTAATTCATTAGTTATAATTCTAACAACTTAAAATCTTTAGCTTAAGCTTTTCCCCCCGATCTTCTCTTTCTTGGGATGACATCTGGTCTGAAAACTGAAGAGGAACCATGGACAGCACCAGAATCAGAAGACTCAAATCCAGAAGAGATACCCGATGAGGAAGCAGGAGAGATCTCTATTCTTTGCGATCCGCTAGAGGCACCACCGTCGGAATCAGATAAAGATGAAGTCGCGAATGCAGCTATAAACCAGAGCCGTCAGACTATCGTAAGGATTATCGCGTAGGAGAACAAGTTTATGTCAGAGTCTTCCCTAAGAGGATGTGAAATTGGAGAAAGCCCAAGTTTTTCCCTCAATACATGGGGCCGCTGAGTGTTTTAGAGAGAAATGATGCGACTATGTTCCATCTAGAGGTACTACCCGAATTCAAAGAACGACTTGGAGATATGTTATACGTAAGATGGCTGTAGAACCAGAGGTCGAGAGACAAGAGAGGAATCATCGACCATCATGACCCGGAGACGTACAAGAAGATATTAGTGGCGATAACCAATAGGAATCACGAGGGATCAGCTAGCGTCTGGCGTGTTAAGGTGCAGTGACGCTGTTACGGGATCTATGAGGCAACTTGGGAGCGTGAGACAGACGTTCGCTATTTCCACTTGCACATGTTCTAGTCAGGCTTTAGCATGTTAGGCGTTATGTCTTACCTTTTTTTTGAATGTTGTATGCATGTTTTGTGAACCTTTGAAACCTTGTATCGATTTTGTGTTTGAATTTGAACAATATGAAATGTAAGTGTTTGTTATCAACATCTCCATAAGATCCCAAAACATAAAACAATTATAAATATCGAAATACTCCTCAAAACCATAACACTCTCCCCTTTTCTTTTATTCTAGGATGGCTGGTAGACGACCGAACAACTGATAAGCTAACAGGCCGATAGATAACGAAGCACCGGGATTAGCCCAGGTTTTACGAGAGCTTGCAGCTAGTATTAATCGTCCACATGTACGTGACAGAGCGTGGTTGTTATCGGAGCTAGGTGAGCAGCGAGCTCCAACATTTAGGGGAGGTGCAAAACCAAGGAAAGCTAAGAAGTGGATGAGGGTCGTTAAGAAGTTATTTAACTCAATGGGAGTTCAAGCTGTGGCAGACCGAGTAGCTCTATCTGTAACGACCTGGTACAGACCCTAGTTGTAATAACCCGGTTAGTAACAACCCGTGTAATGACCCTACTCGGACCCTAGTATTAGTGATAGATAGTCCACGAGGTCATAGAATACGGAAGAAGTTCAAAACCCTAACTCGAACCGAAAACCTTAAGTTCGGCCCGAAAATCTTAAAAAGGTCCAAAACACAGGCAATAAAACCATAGTACCCAGAGAATCTCCTAACATTCTAAATGAAGTAAATATCATAAAATAATAAATTAAAAATCAAAAATTCTCATAAATAGGGTAAAATGACCGTTTTGCCCCTAATACAACAAAGAGTCTTAAAAACTCAAATTTTAACATATGGATACCCTAAATCAAGGATTTAAGTACAATTAAGTGGTAAAAGACAAAATAACATCAAAAATGCCAAAAA
>JAUMHN010239987.1:0-44392 GCA_032360265.1 Heliamphora ciliata | reverse complement strand
TAAAATTAGGGACAAAAAAAAAGAGAGAGTGTAAAAATTAACTTTATTCTTTATATATATATATATATATATATATATATATATACATGTAAGAAAATATTTATATGTAATATTTTACATTTTTCTCCTACATTCCAATAGAATAATTCAAAAAAATAAAAGTAAAAGTTACTTTATGCATATAATAATAATGAAAAGATAAGAGTAATTTAATATATATATATATATATATATATATATATATATATATGAGTATTGGTGCATATATATATCTCAAAAGGAATCTCTATAACAAAAAAAATTAATTAAACAAATAAAAAATATATATATATAATACTAATAAACATATCCTAGAGTGTAAAACAACCAAGACCCAAAAATAACATTATTATACACATATACAAACGTACAAATCTCTACAACAATATTAATATTTTAATCAAAAGTATATAACCCAATAAAATAATATAATTTAATACTATCTTGTATGTTAATTTAAAAAGAAACTTAATACAAAACATAATAAATTAAATTGTAAAGATCCGCTTTTTAGATATAATAATAGCAACGGTAGTATAGCTGTAGTGTAGTCGCCCATATCGTCACGATCACCCAGCAAAAAAATAAATAAATAAACAAATAAATAAATAATAATAACAATAATTTTTTAAAATAATAATTAACTATGTAATTACAACACAAACTCCAACACAAACTTTAGTATACACACATCCTTAAAAAAATCTCTACAACAAACACAATAAAATAATCAATAAATTTTAATTCTCTACAACGCTCAATCCCCATTAAAATAATCAAAAGTAATATTATAAATATATAGATATATATACGTAGGAGGATATGTATATATAATTATACTCTTCTCTACAACATAATAAAATAATCAATAAACAAAAAAAAATTATTTTATATATATAATCAAAAGTAAAAAGTGGCTTTAACGCATAAAATAACTAAATAAACAAAAAGATAACTTATTATAATATATATGTGTATATAAATCTCTACAAGTAGCCTAATTAAAAGTAACAATCTAATATAATAATATAATTTTAAGCCAACTTATATATTAATATAAAGAGACTTAAAACAACATATAAATAATTAAAGAATGATAAAATAATATTAAATCGTCATATTGAAGTTTTAAAATCTAAATTCATCAAAATTAAATTAAAAATAGTGTAAAAGTAATTAAACATATACATCAAGTTAAGAAATTATACAAAAATTAAAATTTGGTCCAACCACCTCAACAAAATAATACAATAATTAAACTAAAATATAAATCTTTAGTACAACACTTAAAATTACTATTATAATTCAAAATTATAATTATCATACTTAAAAATATATATTAAGTTAATTTTTGAAAACAATTCTTGAACAAAGCAGTATAATTATATCATCAAATCCCCAATATATCATTAAAATACATGAAAATACAATTTTGAATCCCAAATTCAGCAATAGCCGAATTCCATATCTTGGGAGTGAGGCTATAAGAAACAAAAATGAAAAAGAAAGAGAAAAGCTTCTAAATAGTCATGCATTGGCCACCTTTTTGGGAGGACAATTTTTTTTTAAGGAAAAATTTTATAAAAACCCAACACCACCGCACTTTGTACGACAACTACTCTCCCAAACCATATTTGGTTTTCCAAAAAAAAAATTGCTAAGTGTTGCCTAGTAAAGTTCTAGAGAGAGAGTGAGGAAAATAAGTGTGTTCTTTATATATTCATAGTGTTTTTGGTGTTCTAGCTTAAGGTGTTCTCAATTCCAACATCTACCCAGCTATACTAAAGTAGAAACAACATCTTTATACATTTATTTTTTATTTACAAGTCTCATCTCCTCTTCTAATCTCACCAAAACTCAAGATCCATGCTTAAACTCATGAGATGTGGTCTTGAGGCTTATTTTTTGTTCTTTTTCTCTCTCCTCACCATCCACCACTTTCTTTTGATTTTTTTCCATGTACATGGTGTATAGATCATGTATAAATCACATGCATGAGAGATATAGCTATGCATGCAAAGAATATGGGCCAAGAGCCAAGAAAAACTAATGTCTTTTTACTTTTCAAATCTGTCCCGAAAAGGTTTTTATCAAAAATATGATTTTTCCTATTTTTTTGAGTGATCTAGACTCATCAAATGTTTCTGAAATTTTTAATGTCGTTTCATGTAATTATTGTTTGCATGCCCGAATGTTTTTGAACTCCAAATCTTTTTTCTTAATTTTCTAAAAATAGAGAAGTAAATCGGGTTAAAATGGTTGTTTGGACAGACTACTTTGAATCTATACCATTTACTGTAGAAGTAAGCTCTCGGTATGATTTTTATGTGGTTGAATAGATAAACGTCTTATCTTTCTAACCCCACTAGAATCAACCCGTTTGCATATGTATATAGAAAATGGAAACGATTCTCCCAAACTATGTCGATTCTGGACACTGTTTGGTAGAATATTCATAATTCATTCAATACAAATGAAAAAAATACAAGGTCAAATTTCAGAGCTTCTAAACTCATAGTTGTAACACTATAAAAATTTTAAAAATAAATTTTTTAGTCTAAGTCCTCATTTCTATTTTGAAGCCTCTGAGTTTTCACGTCACTGTTCTAGAAATTTTTATCTATACTATCACAAAATTTTTTTTGTTAAAACCGAGGTCTTAGAGGCAAAATTTGAAAAAGAGTAAAACACAAAACGTGTTCAGAACATCCCAAATACGGTGCCTACCAAATATCAGATTTTGTTTCTAAGTCTAAGTATTTTAAAAAATCCTAAAACCAGTAGCTAAAACGTGAAAATCTTGAATATGATTAAATGTGATTTTGCTTTAATGCTATTGTTTGGGGTTTTTCTATATTGTGTTATGCAGGGTTAAATAATTAGAATGTGCAATATTGTCTGATATATTTAAATGATTTTAGTGGTGGAATTATTTACATGCAAATTTGGTTAAATCGTTTGATCTATGCACATTATGTTTTAACCTAAATATTTTGAGGTGATTTTAGATTAATCGGTGCATCTTTTTTTGACTTACATACTAATTATTCATATCCATGTATAAATTCCCTTGTAAGTTGAAAAATCGTAATTTTTGCATATGGTATCATGCCATATCACCATTGGGTGGATTTTACGGGGTTCACCGTTTTATTTTAAGAAAAGAATAAAAATTGAACCTTAGGGTTGATACTGTGGTTGATGAAATTGAAATTCTTAAAAATTTTGATACTTGAAAATATTGTGATATTGGCTATATGCCCTGATTTATTTTGGGAGACTTTTGCCCCAACTGCTAATGCACATTATTGGGATAGTTGTATTTTGGTGAAGGCGGTTCGGGTGGTGTAATAATCGGAGTTAGATTTCGCTATCCCATGCTGGACCTTGATCTGAGATTCGAGAGTCAGACTGTCGCTGACACCTTGTCGTCAGTAATGACCTGGCTAGACACTTAATCCACTACGTAATCATCCCACGGTTGAATGAACGCTCTCTGTCGGTTGGTAGACTTGGTCAGTATGATTGGGATCATGGGGTTTTAGGATGGTTCCCTCGGGCGGGAGAACCTAGAATAACTTAAGTTTTAATTGGATTAAAAAGTTAAATTGGTTGCATCATTTCACATCATAATCACTGTCATGATTAACCTGTTATTTTATCTATCATGTTTTTGACCTGTTACATGAGAAATATTTGTATGTTGGTGTGAGTTTCTCTAGCATTTCACACCAGGTCCCGAAGTGCTAGAAGAGCTTACTGATGAGTACGTTGACGTGGACATAGAGCCTTGACTAAGAGTTTCATGCTTCCATCTCAACCTTCCTCGGCCACGTAGTACCAGTTTTATGGTTATCCACCTATTTCATGTATTGTTCGATGTGCTTCGGAAAGATTTTTATTTGGGTCTGTACTATATAACTCTACGTATTTTGCTTTTTGGCATGTATGGGTATTATCATTATTTAATTTTTGCAGCCCTATTAGTTAATTGTCGCTCTAGATGCTCCCGAGATACGGGGCGTCACAGTATGGTATCAGAGCTTAGATTCAACCCTTACTCACGCGGCCATTGACCTAGGCTTAGACTTTTAAACTTGGACTTTTAGAATAGTTAGGCCCTTACCCACGCGGAAGTTGTATGAATAGTAGACTTTTGACCCACATACCCCACCTAGAAGTTAGATTCTTTGACTTTTGACCAAAAAAAAGTCTTGAACTCTAGTTTATGATGGACTGATAGAGTTCTCTGTTCCTTGACCCAACGGTGTCTACACTGTTGAAATTTAACTCGTAAAACTGATTGTATCCTCCAGTCTTCTATGACACTTCTCTTCCTTTGAGTCGTGTAACATCATAATCATTCACTCTGAGTCGTCTACATCCAATAAAATTCATTATCAACCCAATATCTCATTTCTTATAAGCTTTTGATGATCTACCTTATCGTGAGAGTAACTTTCTGGATCTTTTCTATACCTTTGAAAATCCGGTCCAAGGGAGAAGATTTGGATGCTTGAATTAAAGTACGTTAGGCCGACGTAATTTCAGGGCAAATATCTAGTTGGCTACCCATTACTTTGCATTTATTTCTTGAAATCTATGAATTGATCGTCCTTCTTAAATCCCATGTGTGTTTCCTTGTAAACCCAAATATATCTTTGTTTCATCTTAGAAATCGTGTTCTACAAACCTGTAGTAATATTCGTTAAAGTATAGAATTCCATGAGAAACGCTGAACTATGTGCACGCTTTTAGAACGTTCGAACAACGAAGAAGAGCTGTCTCTTGCATTACAGTTTAGAGCTTCTTTCGGTAACCGTGCGTAACAAGTCTTGAAAGACAATCTATTTTCGAAGTCGACTTACGACCTACCACGAGTTGGGGAGCAAAATAAGACGGCATTCTACAATACTCTATGAGCTTCATCAACAAAAATCCCAATGGATAGAACTAGCCTACCTATGACCTAGAAGCTAGAAACCTCAGATAAACCTCCGACCAACGACAGGAAACAAAATCTGATCACTACAACCAACAAAGCCTCTTTGTCACGTTTATTCACCCTAAAGCGGTTAATTACCTGGAAAACGACCCTGTCTTTGAGGAAACACTCAACCCTTGTGCATTAATAGGTAAAAGTTAAATGTTAGAAGTCAGAAGGAATGCTACAACCCTTAAAAAATGGAAGCGAACTTTATCACCAGACTATCGAGATTACCTCAAGAACCCGACGACATCATTATTATAGTAGACCGCCTCGCCAAGACCTCTCGCTTTCTACTAGTTAGACCTCCCTACGCGTTGAAGACCTTAAGACGAAAGCATGTCTACAAGATTGTACGCCTACGTGAGTTATCAACCTCTATTGTATCTGACCGAGAACCATGTCTCACCCTCACATTGACAGACAATCCAAATGCACCATTCAAACTGTTGAAGATATGCTGAGAGCCTACGTAATGGAACTTTTCAAAAGAAGTTGGGAGAAACACTTACCACTCGTCGAGTTTGCCTACAACGCCCGCTGTCAAGCAAGTATTGGTATGCCACCGTACGAAATGATTTACAGAAGACTGTACAGATCAACCGTATGTTAGGAAGAAACCAGGGAGACCAGCTTGCTAGGACCGAACATCGTACTTAAGACGACCAAAAAGATCAAGTTAGTTCGACAATGCCTTGGCACCCTACAGAGCCGACAGAAGAGTTATGCTGACCAACGCCGAAAACCCCTAGAACTCAAAGTAGGAAACCATGTATTTCTCAAGATTCGGCCACGTTGAGGAATTTTTTGATTCAAAAAGAAAGGAAAGATGTCACCTAGATATAGTGGTTCGTTCGAAACCCTAACCAGAGTTTGGAACAGTTGCCTATCATTTAGCTCTGCCACCTCAGCTTGCAGAGGTTCACAACATATTTCATGTCCCGATGTTGCGAAAGTAGGAACCAGACCCGACCCACACCCTTAATTGGGAAGAGCTTCAGATTGACGAAGACGCGACCTTTGAATAATGACCGGTGAAGATCCTCGACCGCCGTGACAGAGTACTCAGAGGGAAAAATTTCTCCGCTCGTACGCGTGTTATGGAGACACCGAGGGATCAAAAATTGACTTGAGAACGCGAGGGCGCCATACGAGCAAACTACCCACAGCTTTTCATGAACGTAGGTACGATGCGAAATTTTTGGGATGAAATTTATTTTAAGGGGGGTAAATTATAAGGACCCGGTCCTAAACCATAAGATTAGTGACGGTAAACTGATAGGATATTAGGTCATAGTAAGATTAAAATCTTAACATGATCAAAACCTAAGAATCAGACCCCGAGAATCAAAAATCCTAAAACAAAAGCACAACCCCTCTAACCTCGAAGATCATTAAGTTACTCTAAGAACAGTCACTCAAAACCTTAAAGAGCTAAACTTAGAAATGAAATTTCGAGCCCCAAAACTTTCTTAAGAAATGCTGACCTGACCTCATAACCTTTCAAGCCCAACAATCTATATGTGTTATCCTATTACAGCAAAACCCGACTTCTAAATCTAAAGAATAAGAAAATTCAACCAAAGCTTCAACGTGAAAAGTGAATTATACTCAAAGACCTAAATTCCGTGACTTCCAATAATCACACTTTGACCCCAAGTCTTTAAGATAACAATACTTTCACCCTAAGACAACAAAGTTTATTGCAAGTTATCAATGTCATATGAAGACACTTAAATTCTCATCCAGATTACACCCAAGAGTTTCTAAAACTCTTATTATTAATAATTACACACTAGTCCCTAACGTCTTTAAAATTTTACAAAAATCCTGAGATATTTCTCACGCATAATTTTCTACAATCAATATTAATTTATATATATATATATATATATATATATATATATGCAAAATACATATATGTCATGTGTGTGACTACCTAGGAGTATGTACCAACTTTATTCTAATAAGATAAAATACAATATCTCAAATCAAATAAAAAAAAAAATTTCAACTCTCAAAAAAAAAAAATTCCTAAAAGTATTCTACATTTATTTATTATTTGGGAATTGACATATATATATGTATATATATACACACACAATCTCTATAATATTAAATAAATATATACAATTTAATAAAATAAATTTTTAATACTAGTTTGGATACAAAAAAAAAAAGAGAACTTAATACAACACAATCAATAATGTAAAATCTGTACAACATAATCACAATCTCCAATACAAGCTTATTATATACATAAATATCCATATACATATAATAAAAGAATCTCTACACATAAATAATTAAGCCTCTACAATAATATAATAACCAATAAAGTATTAAATTTCTACAACACTAACCTCAATTTAAAATGATCAACAAAAAAAAAAGGAGAGAGGGTAAAAATTAACTTTATTCTTTATATATATGTGTATATATATATACATGTAAAAAAATATTTATATGTAATATTTTTTATCTTTCTCCTACAACCCAATAGAATAATTCAAAATAATAAAAGTAAAAGTTACTTTATACGTACAATAATAATGAAAAGACAAAAGTAATTTAATATATATATATCTCAAAATGAATCTCTTTAACAAAAAAAATTTAATAAATAAATGAAATATATATATATAATAATACTAATAAATAAATCATAGAGTGTAAAACAAGAAAAACCCAAAAGTAACATTTTTATACACATACAAACGTACAAATCTCTACAACAATATTAATATTTTAATCAAAATTATACAACTCAATAAAATAGTATAATTTAATACCAACTTGTATGTTAATTGAAAAAGAGACTTAATACAAAACATAATAAATTAAATTATAAAGATCCACTTTTTAAATATAATAATAGCAACGGTAGTATAGCTGTAGTATAGTTGCCCATATCGTCACGATCACCCAATAAAAAAATAATAATAATAAATAAATAATAATAAAAATAATTTTTTAAAATAATAATTAACTATGTAACTACAACATAAACTTTAGCATGCACACATTCTTAAGAAAATTTCTACAACAAACACAATAAAATAATCATTAAATTTTAATTTTCTACAACACTCAATCTCCATTAAAATAATCAAAAGTAATATTATAAATGTATAGGTATATATATGTAGGAGGATATGTATATATAATTATACTATTCTCTACAACCTAATAAAATAATCAATAAAGAAAAAAAATATTTTAGTATATAATAATCAAAAGTAAAAAGTAATTTTAGTGCATAAAATAACTAAATAAACAAAAAGAGAGCTTATTATAATATGTATATGTGTATATAAATCTCTACAAGTAGCCTAATTAAAAGTAACAATCTAATATAATAATATAACTTTAAATCAACTTGTATATTAATATAAAGAGACTTAAAACAACATATAAATAATTAAATAATGATAAAATAATATTAAATCGTCAAATTGAGTTTTAAAATCTAAATTCATCAAAATTAAATTAAAAATACTATAAAAGTAACTAAAAATATACATCAAATTACGAAATTGTACAAAAATCAAAATTTGGTCCAACCACCTCAACAAGATAATGCTATAATTAAACTAAAATATAAAACTTCAGTACAACACTTAAAATTACTATTATAATTCAAAATTATAACTATCATACTTAAAAATATATACAATATGTTAATTTTGGAAAATAATTCTTGAACAAAATAGTATAATTATATCATCAAATCTTCAATATATCATTAAAATACATGAAAATACAATTTTGAATCCCAAATTCAGCAATAGCCGAATTCCCCATCTTGGGAATGAGGATGTAAGAAACAAAAATAAAAAAGAAAGAGAAAAGCTTCTAAATAGCCATGCATTGGCCACCGTTTTGGGAGGACAATTTCTTTTTAAGGAAAAATTTATAAAAACCAACACCACCGCACTTTGTACAACAACTACTCTCCCAAACCATATTTGGTTTTCCAAAAAAAAAAATTGCTAAGTGTTGCCTAGTAAAGTTCTAGAGAGAGAGAGTGAGGAAAACAAGTGTGTTCTTCATATATTCATAGTGTTCTTGGTGTTCTAGCTCAAGGTGTTCTCAATTCCATCATCTACCAAGCTATACTAAAGTAGAAACAACATCTTTATACATTTATTTTTTATTTACTAGTCTCATCTCATCTTCTAATCTCACCAAAACTCAAGATCCATACTTAAACTAATGAGATGTGGTCTTGAGGCTTATTTTTTGTTCTTTCCCTCTCTCCTCACCATCCACCACTTTCTTTTGATTTTTATCCATGTACATGGTGTATAGATCATGTATAAATCATATACATGAGAGATATAACTAGGCATGCAAAGAATATGGGCCAAGTGCCAAGAAAAACTAATGTCTTTTTACTTTTCAAATCTATCCCGAAAAGGTTTTTATCAAAAATATGATTTTTCCTATTTTTTTGAGTGATCTAGACTCATCAAAAATTTTTGAAATTTTTACTATCGTTTCATGTAAATATTATTTGCATGAACGAATGTTTTTGAAGTCCAAATCTTTTTTCTTATTGTTCTAAAAATAGATAAGTAAATCGTGTTAAAATGGATGTTCCGACAGACCACTTTGAATCCATACCATTTACTGTAGAAGTAAGCTCTTGGTTTGATTTTTATGTGATTGAATAGATAAACGTCTTATCTTTCTAACACCATTAGAATCAACCCGTTTGTATGTGTATAGAGAAAATGGAAACGATTCTCCCAAAGTGTGACAAATCTGGATACTGTTTGGTAGAATATTCATAATACATTAAATAAAAATGAAACAAATACAAGGTCAAGTTCCATGGCTTCTAAACTCATAGATGTAACACTGTAAAAATTTGAAAAATGAATTTTTAAGTTTAAATCCTTATTTCTATTTTTGAAGCCTTTGAGTTTTCATGTCACTGTTCTGGAAATTTTTCTCTATACTGTCACAGAAATTTGTTTTCTTAAAACCGAGGCCTTAGAGGTAAAATTTGAAAAAGTGTAAAACATAAAAAGTGTTCAGAACATCCCAAATAGAGTGTTTACAAAATATCAGATTTTATTTATAAGTCTAAGTATTTAAAAAAAACCCTAAAATCAGTAGCTAAAACCTGAAAATCCTCAATATGATTAAATGTGATTTTGCTTTAATGCTATTGTTTGGGGTTTTTCTATGTTGTGTTATGCATGGTTAAATAATTAGAATGTATAATATTGTCTTGATATATTTAAATGATTTTAGTGGTAGAATTATTTACATGAAAATTTGGTTAAATCGTTTGATCTATGCACATTATGTTTTATCCTAAATATTTTGAGGTGATTTTAGATTAATCGGTGCATCTTTTTTTGTCTTACATACTAATTAATCATATTCATGTATAAATTCCCCTGTAAGTTGAAAAACTATAATTTTTGTATATGGTATCATGCCACGTCATCATTGGATGGATTTTACGGCGTTCACCGTTTTATTTTAAGAAAAGAATGAAAATTGAACCTTAAGGTTGGTACTGTGGTTGATGGAATTGAAATTCTTAGAAATTTGGATACTAAAAAATATTGTGATAATAGCTATATGCCCTGATTTGTTTTGGGAGGTTTTTACCCTATGTGCTAAATGCATTTTGTTGTGGTATTTGTATTTTGGTGTAGGCAGTTCGGGCGGCGTAATAATCGGAGTTAGATTTTGCGATCCCGTCCTGGACCTTGACTGGAGATCCAAGGACCAGACCGTCGCTGACACCTTGCCGTTAGTGATGACTCGACTGGATACTTAATCCGCTACGTAGTCATCCCACGGTTGAATGAACGCTCTCTGTCGGTCCATAGATTTGGTCAGCGTGATTGGGATCAAGGGGTTTTAGGATGGTTCCCCCAGGTGGGAGAACCTAGAATAACTTAAGTTTTAATTGGATTAGAAAATTAAATTGGTTGCATCATTTCATATCATAATCACTGTCACGATTAACCTGCTATTTCATCTGTCATGTTTTTAACTTGTTACATGAGAAATATTCGTATGTTGGTGTGAGTTTCTCTAGCATTCCATGCCAGGTCCCGAAGTGGTAGAAGATCTTACTGACAAATACGTTGACACGGACATAGAGCCTTGACTAAGAGTTTCACGCTTCCATCCCAACCTTCCTCGGCCACGTAATACCAGTTTTGTGGTTATCTACCTATTTCTTGTATTGTTCGATGTGCTTCGAAAAGATTTTTATTTGGATTGTACTATATAACTCTAAGTATTTTGCTTTTTTGTATGTATGGGTATTATTATTATTTAATTTTTGCAGCCTTATTAGTTAATTGTCGCTCTAAATGCTCCCGAGATTCGGGGCGTCACACTTTGTCCTTAGAACTCGAAGTAATAGGAGCAAACTCTAAGCAACGATACACCCTTAGAATATCACATGCAAATGGACCTTGTTTATAGAGCATGCACGATTGGGAGTACCAACACCCTTATGCCATGCGACCTGGGAGTTATGGATTTTATCAAGAACAACGTGAAAAACCTGACACCGAGTAATACGAAGATGAGTAAATCAAGTAATTTCAACGTAAGATGACCTTACATGCTCACTAATATGAACACCCTGTCAAACAACCGAGTTACCCTGAGTTGGATATGAATATAAGGACATAACTTCAGGGAGAGCTCCATAGAGATCCAAGGCAAGGTACTCCGGAGGAAAGGTGATTTGGTTAATAGAAGCTCTGGGGCAGCACCACGAAAGTGAGAAAGCCAAGATGAGAAAGCACAATGCTAGTAAATTATCCCCAACCATTCACACGATAACATACGATACGAAATTTCGAGGACGAAATTTATTTAAGGGGGGTAGATTGTAACAACCCGGCCCGAACCCTAGTTGTAACAACTCAGACTGTAACTATCCATGAAGAGATCTAGCCTAAACCCTTGTATCAGCATCAGTTAGTTGATAAGATCTTAGGTCGCTACATGAATAAGAGAAATCCTAATTAACCCGAAATCTTAATTTAACCTAGAAAACCCTAAAGAGGCTAAATCCTGAGAAGAGAAGCTTAAACACTCAGAGAAGTCTCAAGACAGTCTAAATTAACCAAATAACATAAAATATAAAATAAAAAATAAAAATTCTCATAATTAGGGTAAAATGACCATTTTGCTCTTAGTAGAGCAAAAAGTCTTAAAACTTTGAATTTTGACACATAAACATCTAAAATCAGATATTTATATACAATTAAGTAATAAAAGACAAAATAACAACAAAAATAACAAAAATACCCTTGCATGGCCGGCTACTTAGCGAATTGTGCACAAAAAGCTACTTTTTACCTTTTTAAGCTTAAAAATGAGAAAAAAAAATATAAATTAAGCATTATTATGATCTAAGACTTTTTATACAAGTAATATACATAATAATATAATAATGTAGGTTAACAAAAGCAAACAAATTATTATTTAAATTCTCTACACAATAAATAAATCAAAAATTCAATTGTTGTCAAACTAGCTTAATTTGACTTAAAAGTCTATACCTATTTAATTAATTGCAATCAAAATTTTGATAATTCATGTGAAGACTAAATTAATTATAAACACATTAATATAATAGGTTTTAGTAGGTTAAGAAACCAAAAAGATATAAAAAATTAATATTTTATGCATTTTCTTACATAAAATGGTATCAAAACAAAATTCAATCATTAAAATAAAGCAAAATTAACTTTTAAGCTTCCCCAAATAGCACATCCGAAACCCCCACCTGTACAATCTAAAAATATCTCTTACACAATTTCTTAATAAGAGCTACCATCCCATGCAAGCAATCTTAATTAAGAAAAAATCAAAATTTCTTACACAAGCATCATTAAATTCACGTTTTAAAATTCTATAAAAATGACCCTATCTCCCACTTTTTCCCTTCATTTTCGACTGAGAGAGGTGAGGGAGAGCCACCAAAAAATAAAATGTTCTAAGTGTTCTCAAGAGAAGAACGAAGGAAGAAGAAAGAAGAAACTAGGAAGGTTCAAGGTGTGAGCTACAAAGCCAAGTCCCACCATTCCTCAACCTTTAGGGCATCAAAACAAGTAAGTAAATTCTTAAAAATTTATGTCATTCTCTCATAAAATAGCCCTCAATCCATCTCTATAATCAACCCTAAGAAACAAGAAACAAGAATTCACTCAAAAAGGCGTCGTATGAGTAGATTAGGGACTGTTCGTGTAAAATCAAGTGTTGCATGTGCTTGCATGTGAGTATTTTTGAGTTTTATAGCTTGAATAGGTTCTGGAACTTTGCTTTGTATGAATATATGACATGCATGCAATGAAAATACATTGAAATTAAACAAAAATTGAGCTAAGCAACCAAAACCCTAGATAACCTAATTTTCTGGGCATACTATATTTCTTCCACGAACTTTAAAACACCATAACTAATTGTCGCAAAATGATCTAAATGTGATCTTTATGTCCAGACCTAGATTTTTAAGTTGTCCTTTATAATTGGAAGTTATTTCGTTGGTTAGAACTCCAGATATACCCTTTCTACCAAAGAGTGTCAAATTTTGACTACTCTGAGTTGCAGACACAAAAATCCTAAGTTAGAGTGAGAATTGAGCTTAGGTCAAAACATAAAACTTGAAGATAACACATTTTTCTTTTTGTCCACCGCAGCCAACAATATGAAGTTTTGATAAGTCAAAACCCTTTTCAAAATCACTGTTGTGTTTTAGTAACTGATAGAGCTTTCTATCATACATTTTTGTGAGACCAAAACTTTAAGTTTTTAATAGTCAATTCAAAAGTGGTTTTCATGAAAAATATAGCTAACATATTAACTAAATACTGAGCAAATATTTGCCCAAAATACCCTCAGATGGTACCCCAATGGCCTTGTGACTTCTCTATTGAGAACCGGTTCTGCAGACCCTTTTTAGGCTGACTGAACCTACTTTATAAATTGTCCAAACTCTCCAACATGTTCCAAATAACTAGCCCTAACACAAAACATAAAACTTGTAGGGAACACCTTAAACTAAAAGCTCCCAAAAAATTAGACCCATAGCACTTGAATTGATGCCCCAAAATTGAGGTCAACAGAGGCCTAAATTCTGCACTTTTCCCTGTAAAGTGCTGAATGGTGTTCCCTTAATTAAAATAAATAACCCGTTTTTTCTATGATTTGACCTTAGTGTTAAACATGAAAATTGTAAAAAATATTTTTATCTAATTAGTTTTCAAAAATTAGAAATTAAATCTATGTCTAGGTACCTCAGAACACTAATGTAATTTTAAATTTGACAATTAAACATTTACTTAAATTTGGTAAGTGTATGAGTGGCATGTTACTTTATAGAACTTGAACATATGGACTTTAATTGATTTATGTGAGTGATTGGTGTATGAGATTAACAATTTGATTATTAGAAACCATGCCGATAGGTTGGATCCATGTCACATGAATTATAGCTTTTACTTCGTATATACTTGCACTCTATGCTTCAGTGAGTTGTACCTTGTACTATAACAAGTTTACATGCCATGCTATAATTAATTGTACACGAGAAGTATATTGCACTCCATGACCATTGTTACATTTGCATCTTGGTTTATCGGAGTCCCTTTCGTACCTATCACTGTGGGTTTCTTATTATAAAAAGGGGTTAGGCACCTTGGATTCATCACTAGCCTTTTATTTAGACTTTGGGTTGACGCTTAACGAGCATCCTAGTCCTTAATGTGGGATCGGTTAACCCAGATAAGGATGGACAAAACTGGTTGGCTCGCCCTCACGTCGTTGCCATTGAGTAAAACGGTTGAGGTATGTAGCCAAGGTGAGCATTTGTAACGACCCGGCTCGGACTCTAGTATTAGTGATAGACAGTTCACGAGGCCATAGAATATGGAGGAGGTTCAAAATCCTAACTCGAATCGAAAACTCTAAAAAGGTCCAAAACACAAGCAATAAAACATTAGCACTCGGAGAGTCTCCTCACATTCTAAATGAAGTAAATATCATGAAATAATAAATTAAAAATAAAAAATCCTCATAAATAGGCTAAAATGACTGTTTTGCCCTTAATACAGCAAAAAGTCTTAAAAATTTATATTTTGACACATAGATACCCTAAATCAAGGATTTAAGTACAAATAAGTAGAAAAGGACAAAATAACATAAAAAATGATAAAAATAGCCCTTAGTGGCCGACCACCTTGGAAAGAGTGCAAAAAGTTACTTTTTGCTTTCTTTTTAGCTTAAAATAATGAGAAATGTATTAAATTAAGTATTTTGATGATCCAATACTTGTTGAATAAGTAATATGCATAATAATATAGTGTTATAGGTCTAGAAAAGCAAAAAAAAATCATTATTCAAGTTCATACACAACAAAATAAGTTAAAAAGTCATATATTATCAAAATAGCTTAATTTGACTTAAAAGATTACATCTATTTAATCAATTGCTATAAAAACTATGATAATACATGAAAATACTATATTTCTCGTAAACATACTAAAATAATAGGTCTTAGTAGAAAAAGACACCAAAAAGATATATCAAACTAACTTTTAATGCATTTTCTTGCACAATAGGGGCACGAAAATCGAGAAAAATCCCTTAATTGATGGAGGATCAAATTTTTGTCCCCCAAAATGACCCCTAGCTATATTTATCTTCCCCATGTCTGATTTTTTGCCTTCAAAAGTTGAATCAATTCAAATCATCTCACATCTCATTAATTAAAATGAAGAAAAAAGTTTTTTTTGGTACTTTTTGTTCCCCTATGTCCCCTAACCTTTCCCTATATAAAGGAAGCCAAACACCCTCTTATCTATATGATATTTTTGGCCAAGTGAGGGAGAGAAATCAGAAACTCTTTGATCTTGAGTGTTAAGGTGAGTTTGACGAAGAAAAAGGTAGAAAAAGGAAGAAATCAAAGACATTTTCGAAAGCTAAGTCCAAATCCATCCTCCCCCATTCATTGATCACTCAAATAAGTAAGTAAAACCTCTAAACCTTATGTCTAATATCCTTTAAAATATCTTTCAACACATCCCTTTAAACACTCTAAGAATCGAGAACCGTAATCATACCAAAAAGGCATCATAGTTGGAAATTTGGGGTTGTTATGTTTATGGGTGATATGAGATATTGTTGTGTGCTATTATATTTGAGTTTGATGACTTATAAGTGTGCTGGAGCCTTGATATTAAAGTCTAAAACACAAGCATGCCAAGAAATGGAACAAAAACTTGACATGACATAAGTAGAAGACTTGGACCCTAAGAGACTTGATTTTTTAGAACATAGATGTTTCTGCCTTGAACTTTGGAACACCATAACTCAATGTAGAAAATTGATCTAAACATGTTCTTTATTTCTACATTTATATTTTCGTGTATCTTTCATCTAAAGTTGGTTTCAACTCATTTGCATAAGTAGAACTCAAGATATTGCAATTTTATCAAAATGTGTTATTTTCCAACCAGTCAACACTACCGACTTGGAAACCCTAGTTTAAAATGAGATCCAAACTGTTTTCAAAACTTAAAAATTGTAGATAACATGTATATCTATCGCCCGACCAAAAATGAGCACAAAATATTGAGTTGTGATATGTCAAAACCCCTTTCAAAATCTCTGTTGAGTTTATACCCTCAAGGGATACTTCTGTCACATATTTTTATATAGCCCAAAACCCTATTTTTAGTGACCTATTCCACAAGTGGTCTAGATGAACATTGTAGCTAATCTATTGAAGTACTTTTTGCCAAAAAATAAGACCTTAAGGCCTTGGGATGATACCCCAAAACCATTTAAAACCCTCTGTCCAAAACCGGCTCTACTGAGTTTTGGTGGTTGACATAACCTATTTTCTAAAATGGCCAAAGCGTCTTAACTTGTTTCAAACAACTACCCTTAGTTGTCAACATGAAACTTGTAGGGGACTTGTTGAACTAGAACATACTCAAAAATGGGCTCATTTGGACTTAATATGATACCCAAAGCCAAGACCAACAGAAGCATATTTTTGGTAAAATCTTGAGTAAAGTGCAAAACCGTTTTTGTTTAGGATGTTTTGTTCACCCTTTTCCCTTAGGTTTTGGTCTTAGTGTTAAACATGAGAGTTGTAGCAAATATTTTTATATAAATGGTGTTTAAAAATCGTAACTTGATTTCAAGTCTAGATACCCCAAAATCTTGTTGGCCTTTTTAATTTAATACTTGATTTTTGGTCTTAAAAGTTACTAAGTGTATGTTTGAGAACCTTTTACCATGAGACCCGAGTTTTTATATGATGTTTGATTTGAATTAGTTGATTAGTGTTTCTAAATGAATGTATGATGATTTAGAATTCATGTGATCATATTAAATCATGTCTTGAGAATTGTAGCTTGTACTTCACATACTTGTACCTTATGCTTGCGCGTTGTACCAAGAACTTTGCCATGCTAGTTGATGCCATGCTATAAATTGTTGCACTTGAGATCGATGGTACACATTATGAGCATTTTCATTTGCATCCTGGCATATTGGAGTCCATCTGTGCAAACTGTTGTTGGGATGAGCTGTATTGAGATTGTCTTTCTTGATTCTAAGTCTAGGGCATCCTTGGTTGCCATTTTTGAAATGATTTTGGCTTATACATTTTGGGTGCATCCCTGGTGTTTGAAATAATTTTGGCTTATACACTCTAGGTGCGTCCCCGGTGTTTGAAATGATTTTGGCTTATACACCCTGGGTGTGTCCCCTGTGTTTGAAATGGTTTACGAATATTGTTGGGCACCATGGATTCGTCGCTAGCATTCTGATTTTGATAGCTTAAACTTTTGAGTTAACACTAGCGAAGGCATCACAAGTCTTAAGGTTGGACAAATCGCTTGGGATGAATTCTCGTTGTACACCCTGGGTGCGTCCCCGGTGTTACAGATTTGGTTTATACACCCGGGGAGCATCCTCGGTGTTTGAAATGGTTTATTAAATATTGTTGGCCTGGAGTATGGCGTGGATCCCACGCCGTTGCTATTGAGTAAAACAGCTGTGGTATGACGCCCAGCGATGCGGTTACTATTCGCAACGAAGCGCGATGATGACTTTGGTGATCAAATACCCGTGAAAGTCTACTCTGGTAATTCCCGACGTGGAATGCCTGTTATAATCTGGGTGCATGTTGGGTTGAGCATCTGCATTACATACACGGCCTCTCATATGCACATGTTTATTGACTTATCTGCTATTATGTCATAAATTTGTCTGTCTTCTTGACTATAAACTGTACTGGGTGTTATATGGTATGTGTTGTGGTGAATTTTGTGTCGTGAGATTAGTTAGAAGGTTAGAGTATTTTGCTTCTGGGCCTTGGCTCATGGCATTCGTGCCATAGGTGAGGAGGAGTCAAGATCTCTACTTTTGTTCTTATATTCAGTTTTTCCCTTGCTTAGCGAAATGATTTGAAATTTCTTGGTAAAATTGTGATAGTTATGTAATTTTGAATGGTTCAAAACTCGTTTATGATATAATAACTAACGTATGTAAATATGAATGTATGGCTAGCATATCCCTATATTTATATTTATGTATGTCCCGATGTGCCTGGAGGACGGGGCGTCACAGTTGATATCAGAGCGTAGGTTTAGTGAACCTTTAGGCCTTGAGTTATGGGAGACCACGAGTTCTGTAGCATAGATTCTCTGTAGAAAGTCTATATTATTAACTTATAACTTATAATTTTAACAATTTAAAATCTTTACCTTAAGTTTCTCTTTCTAGTAGGATTGCATCCAACACCGAACCAGCAGGAGAACCATGGCAGGCGCAGGACCCAGAGGATTCAGATCCAGAAGAAGACCCGGAAGAAGTGGCCATGGAAGAACAAGAACCAATTGAAGATGTCCTCTTAGCATGGTTTTTTTTGGAAGAGTGGTAGGGTAACGAAAAAGAAGAGGCCGAGGAAGTCGGGGAAGGTAAGGATGAGACCAATTACGATGCGGATAGCGAAGACGAGAATGAGGATGAAGATGAAGAAGAAGGAGTCATTAGTTTCCAGTACGACAAGCTTGAAGCACCTACACTTGAATCTGATGAGGATGAGGTTGTTGATGCTGCTAAATACTTTGGTCGTTAGGATAACCGTGGGTATTGCGTGGGAGAAAGGGTGTACGCAAAAATCTGCCTAGACAAGATGTGCTTGTGGAGGAAATCGAAGACCTTTCCTTGTTTCGTAGGACCAGTACGAGTGCTTGAGAAGTATAGTAGGACGCTCTACCGTTTAGATTTTCCCCTAGGGTCTAAGGCCTGACTTGGAGACATGCTGACTGCGAAATGGATGCAGTGCTAGAGATTGAAGAACGAAAGAGGAATCATCGATCCACTTGACCTGGCCATCGACTTTGACAACTCAGAGATATACCAGGAGTTTCCAACGGCGATAACAAACAAGATGAGGATGGGACCAACCAATACTTGGCATGCCGAGGTGCTATGGCGCAGCTTTAACATATACGACGCAACATGGGAATGCGAGGTGATTATCCGACATTTCTACCCGCATCTCTTTGCTTAGGCCTTAATGTGTAGGCGTTGTATTTCTCTTTTGTTTAAGTGTTGTAATTATTTGAGTGTTGTATACATATTTTGCAAACTACTTGAAAAATCTTGTACTAGTTATGAGTTGAGATGAAATAAAAACGTTACTGTTAAATCTCTACAAGTAATTTTGTAACCCTGTATTAACTCCACAAGATCCCAAAACATGAGAAATAATCAAGAACTGAAATAATCTAGAAGACCAAAACACTTTTTTATTTGTTTTAGGATGGTTGGTAGACGACCAAATTACTGGCAATCTAACGGACTCATTGACAATGAAGTGCTGGGATTAGCCCAAGTATTACGAGAACTAGCCGCTAGCATCAACCGTCGTATCATACATGACCGAGAGTGGTTCTTATCTGAGATAGTTAAACAGCAAACCTCGATGTTCAAAGGAGGAACATAACCTAGGAAAGCAGAAAAGTGGCTGAGGGTGATTAAGAAGTTGTTTAATTCTATGGGAGTCCAGGATGAAGCAGATCGCGTAGCCTTAGCGACACACCTACTAGAAGGAGAAGCGGATCATTGGTGGTCCTTAATCAACAACACACAGGACGTAACAGCTCTAGCTTTGGACCAGTTTGAGGGCTTATTTTTGGAAAAGTATTTCCCAACCCCCTTCTGTCAAGGATAAGTTCGTGAGTTCTTGGATCTTAAACAAGGCTCGATGACAGTAATGCAGTACGTGAATCATTTCGAGGAGTTAAGTCGCTTTGCCACAACCCTAGTACCTAATGAGAAATCTAAGGTGTAAAAGATTGAATGGGGCCTTGAGCTATCTATTCAAACCAGGGTGATTTGCCTGTAGCTCCCTACATAGACTCAAGTAGTTCGAACCGCTTTGCTCGTTGAAATCGATCTGGCCAATTTAAGGAAGATTTGGAACCAAAAGAAGGGAAGTACCAGCTCTGAAAGGCCTGTGAGGAGCAACAGAGGGTTTATTCCTAAGAAGTTATACTACGAGGAGTACAGACAAGGGCAATCAAGGAATCCCTCCGCAACATCTGTGGTATGCTTCGAATGTCAACAACCAGGACATAAGAAGGCAGATTGTCCATGATTAAAACAGAGTAATCAAAACAACCAATCCCAACAATGGAGGCAACCCCAGAATCCATTGCTGAGATACTGACAACCTATTCATGTTGCTAGGCTAACAGCTAACCCACATAATGGAAGGGGAAGGCCACCGCATATGGAAATCAGAAACCCCATGGAGGTTCAAACAATGAGATAAGGAACAGGAACACTAGGAATAACAATGGGAACCGCCCTATAGGAGGACGCATCGTTGCCCTGCAAGAAGAAGAGAAGGAGGAAGACACTCAGGTCATACAAGGTCTGTTCATATTGTTTAATACTTTAGTGGAGGTGCTATTTGATTCTAGAGCATCCCATTCCTTTATATCTTTGGCCTGCATAAAATCTTTATTCTTGGAACTTTAGGCCCTAGACCAAACCTTAAGCGTTATCACACCCTTAGGAAGTCTAACACGAGTAGATTTCATTTGTAGAGCGTGTACGCTGCGAGTAATCGATACCCTTATGGCTTGCGACTTACAAGTAATAGACTTTAACGAGTACGATGTGATTCTTGGAATAGATTGGATCTCTGGACATCACACTATCACGGATTGCCGACAGAAGAAAATATGGGCACAAGCAAAGGATGGCACTACCGTACGAATTCAAGGAGAACGACACGAAATCTTAACCCCGAGTAGTGAGAAAGAGCGCAAATCGACTAACTTTATAGCTAGATTAACCTACCTTCTTCCTAGTATAAACGTCTCATCAACCCCTGAGTTACCACGAGTCGTGTGTGAATATGAAGATGTATTCCCAGTAGAACTACCTAGATTACCCCCACACTGTGAGGTCGAGTTTTTGATAGAGCTCCAACCTAGAACTGCTCTAATTTTGATCGCAGCACACCGGATGGCTCTCGCCGAGCTAAGAGAGTTAAAGGACCAACTTCAAGAATTGGTCGATAAGGGTTTTATCCGTCCAAGTACATCGCCGTGGGGAGCACCAGCATTATTTGTCAAGAAGAAGGATGAAACCTTACGTCTTTGCATTGACTACCGTCAGTTGAACAAAGTAATGATCAAGAATCGATACCCTTTACCTCGCATAGATGATCCCTTCGACCAGCTTTGAGGGTCAGCCTGTTTCTTAAAGATTGATCTACTCTCAGGCTATTACGAACTCCGAGTTAAAGAGGAAGATATTCCAAAGACAGCCTTTAGAATACGATATGAACACTATGAGTTCATGGTGTGCCTTTTGGATTGACGAATGCCCTAGGAGTTTTCATGAGTTTGATGAATAGACTTTTTCAGCCCTATCTAGACCAGTTTGTAGTAGTTTTTATAGATGATATCTTGGTGTATTCAAGAACTGAGGAAGAACATGAGCAACATTTAAGAATTATTTTGCATAAACTAAGGGATTCAAAATTCTATGTGAAGGCAAGCAAGTGCGAATTTTGGTTACATGAAGTGAAGTTTCTAGGACACGTGGTTTCTAAAGAAGGGATAGTTGTGGATCCAGCTAAAATGGAAGCCGTTTTGGATTGGAAGCCACCCGAGAACGTCTTTCAAATTCATAGTTTCTTGGGACAAATTGGATATTATCAAAGATTTATCCTAGATTTCTTTAAACTGGCGCGACCAATGACAAGATTAACACAGAAAGGAGTGAAGTTTGAATGGAACGATAAGTGTGAGACGGCTTTTCAGGGGCTTAAGGAAAGATTGACTAGTGCTCCTATCCTAATCATACCTAAAAGAGAGGTTAGATATACAATGTGTTGCGACGCGTCTAAGGAAGGCTTAGGATGCGTGCTGATGCAAAATCGTAAAGTAGTAGCCTATGGGTCAAGACAGTTGAAACCTCATGAGCAGAACTATCCTACTCACGACCTAGAGCTTGCAGCCGTGGTATTCGCACTAAAGTTATGGAGGCACTATCTTTGCGGAGAATAGTTCAAACTATTCTCGGACCATAAAAGTCTGAAGTACCTATTCACCTAGAAGGACCTCAACATGAGACAACGCCGGTGGATGGAATACCTGGAGGACTATCAATTCACTTTAGACTATTACCCAGGTAAAGCGAATGTGGTGGCTGATGCCCTTAGTCGGAGGATAAAGAGCACGTTGGCTGGTATAGCAGTAAGGGAATGGAATATGATGGGAACGCTCAACGAATATCGACTCTAACCGTCAGAATTAGGAGATGGGAACTGTTTTTGTCTATCCATGGCAACGATAAATCTTCGTCAGCAAATCGTGAATGCCCAAAAGTATGACTAGGAGTCTAATGATAAATCTTCGTCAGCAAATTGTGAATGCCCAAAAGGCATCTTATCACGGAGGAATCGAAACCAGGTTAGGTAGTCAACAAACACGGACATCTGACATACCTAGGTAGGCTTTTCGTACCGAATGTCGAGGATCTGAGGAGAGACATTCTGAAGGAGCATCATCAATCACTCTTTGCGGTCGACTCCGGAGGAACAAAGATGTACCAAGATTTGAAGAGGTACTATTGGTGGAATGGCATGAAAAAGGATGTAGCAAACTTCGTAGCCAAATGCCTTACATGTCAGCAAGTGAAGGCCGAGCACCAAAGACCAGGAGGAACCCTTCAACCCCTGGAGATACCTTAATGGAAATGGGACCACATCACTATGGACTGTCTCTAAACTACCAAGGTCACCAATAGGACACAACTCTATCTGGGTAATCGTGGATCGTCTCATAAAGTCAGCACATTTTCTACCTATTTAGGCGATCGAAAAATTAGAAAACCTGAGCCAAAAATATGTTCAGGAAATCGTTCGTCTTCATAGAGTTTCGTTATCTATCGTATCAGATCGAGACCCGTATTTCACCTCGAGATTCTGGTAAAGCCTACATGCTACTTTAGAAATGAACCTTTGTTTCAGCACGGATTTTCATTCACAAACTGACAGACAATCTGAATGCACAATTCAAACGCTAGAATACATGCTTCGAGCTTGTGTCATGGATTTCGATGGGCATTGGGAAAAGAACCTACCATTGGTCGAGTTCGCTTACAACAACAGCTACCAGTTCAGTATTGGCATGCCACCGTATAAAGCTCTTTACGGAAGAACATGTCGTTCACCAATTTGTTGAACTAAAGTAGGAGAGAACGCACTTTTTGGACTAGATCTTATACAAGAGACTACCAAAAAGATCCAACTGATTCAGCAACGATTAGTCACCGGTCAGAGCAGACAAAAGAGCTATGCCGATTAGTGACGGAGACCACTACAATTTGAAGTAGGAGATCATATATTCCTAAAGATCCAACCACGCCGAGGAGTTATACATTTCGACCAAAAAGGAAAGCTAACTCCAAGGTACATTGGATCGTTCGAGATTTTGGCAAAAATTGGAGAAGTAGCATATCGTTTGGCACTACCACCGCAGCTTGCCAGTGTTCATAACATTTTTCATGTGTCAATGTTGAGAAAGTACAAACCTGATACTGCTCACATTTTAAATTGGAAGGAACTCTATGTCGATGAGAACGCTACTTTTGAAGTACAACCCGTAAAGATAATCAATCAACGTGACAAGGTTCTTAGAGGAAACACCATCCCACTCGTTCGAGTTCTTTGGAATCACAACGAAATTGAAGAATCAACCTAGGAACGAGATGAAGCCATGAGGGAAAATCATCCCCAGTTATTCGCAGAATAAGGTACGATACGAAATTTTAGGGACAAAATTTATATTTAGGAGGGTAGATTGTAATGACCTGGCTCGGACCCTAGTATTAGTGACGGATAGTCCACGAGGCCATAGAACATGGAGGAGGTTCAAAACCCTAATTCGAATTGAAAACTCTAAATTCATCCCAAAAACCCTAAAAAGGACCAAAACATAAGCAACAAAACCATAGCATCCGGAGAGTCTCCTAACATTCTAAATGAAGTAAATATAATGAAATAATGAATTAAAAATAAAAAATTCTCATAAATAGGATAAAATGATCATTTTGCGCATAATACAACAAAAAGTCTTAAAAATTCACATTTTGATACATGGATACCCTAAATCAAAGATTTAAGTACAAATAAGTAGCAAAGGACAAAATAACATTAAAAATAACAAAAATACCCCTTAGTGGCCGACCACCTTGGGAAGAGTGCCAAAAAGTGACTTTTTGCTTTCTTTTTAAGTTAAAATGATGAGACATGTATTAAATTATGCATTTTGATAATCCAATACTTGTTGAATAAGTAATATGCATAATAATATAGTGTTATAGGTCAAAAAAAGCAAAAATAAATTATTATTGAAGTTCATACACAACAAAATAAGTTAAAAAGTCATATATTACCAAAATAACTTAATTTGACTTAAAAGATTACATCTATTTAATCAATTGCTATGAAAACTATGATAATACATGAAAATACTATATTTCTCATAAACATACTAAAATAATAGGTCTTAGTAGAAAAAGACACCAAAAAGATATATCAAACTAACTTTTAATGCATTTTCTTGCACAATAGGGGCACAAAAAGCGAGGAAAACCCCTTGATTGATGGGGGATCAAATTTTTGTCCCCCAAACTGACCCCTAGATATATTTATCTTCCCCATGTCTGATTTGTTTCCCTCAAAAGTTGAATCAATTCAAATCATCTCACATCTCATTAATTAAAATGAAGAAAAAAGTTTTTTTGGGTACTTTTTGTTCCCCCATGTCCCTTAACCTTTCCCTATATAAAGGAAGCCAAACACTCTCTTATCTATTTGATATTTTTGGCCAAGTGAGGGAGAGAAACGAGAAACTCTTTGATCTTGAGTGTTGAGGTGAGTTTGACGAAGAAAAAGGTAGAAAAAGGAAGAAATCAAAGACATGTTCGAAAGCTAAGTCCAAATCCATCCTCCACCATTCATTGATCACTCAAATAAGTAAGTAAAACCTATAAACATTATATCTAATATCTTTTAAAATATCCCCCAACACATCCCTTTAAACACTCTAAGAATCGAGAACCGAAATCAAACCAAAAAGGCATCGTAGTTGGAAATTTAGGGTTGTTATGTGTATGGGTGATATGAGATGTTGTTATATGTTGTTATATTTGAGTTTGATGACTTATAAGTGTGCTGGAGCCTTGATATTAAAGTCTAAAATACAAGCATGCCAAGAAATGGAACAAAAACTTGACATGACATAAGTAGAAGATTTGGACCCCAAGAGACTTGATTTTTGAGAACATAGATGTTTCTGTCTTGAACTTTGAAATGCCATAACTCAATTTAGAAAATTGATCTAAATATGTTCTTTATGTCTATATTTAGAGTTTTGTGTTATCTTTCATCCAAAGTTCGTTTCAACTCATTTGCATAAGTAGAACTCGAGATATTGTAATTTTACCAAATGTGTGTAAAAAGAAAGTTTGGAGGCTTCGATTTGGGTTTAGAAATGTAAATTTGAAGTATAATGGTGAAGAGATTAGGTTTTGGGGCTTGGAATTCAAAATAGGAAAAATTTAGGTTTTGCTCAGGTGCCTGCTTGCTTGAGCGCCCGATGTCCGCTCGAGCGGACTGGCTGCGCAGGGCCATTTTTTTTTTATCATATCTCCCTACTCAAACTGAAACTGAAGCCCTAGAAGTCTTCTTTCCAATGACACCTCTCTCACAATAAAATTCTTTTTGTAGAAAAATTTATGATCAAAATAGTGAGGGTATGCCAAACTTTCTTAACCAATTTTCATCTGTTTTTGGCCAAATATCATGTTTTATGTTTAAACCTTGTGTGTTTGGGTAAAAAGTTTATTTTTCTCTTTTCTTGGTTTATTACATGATATGACTTGTGGATGTTCAAAGTTTTCAAAAGGTGGTTTTGAAAATGGAGGAATTGTGAAAATCTTGAAATGTGTTTTTGGAGGTTTAGAGCTAACTCTCGGGGTTGAGTCTTAGCTTTTTAAACTTTTTGATGGAAACATGTTTCAAATGTTGTTTGATCTCCATGGTTGATGGATGATGTGGCGGTTGGCCACCGGATCTCTTTTTAAACATATTGATGTATAGTTGTTTTACGAATTTTTCGTAGTTGAGCTATATAATGGTTTTTAAATGATTTGTTAGATGTACCGTGGTAGTGTTTAGATTGGGTGCTTCTTCCCTCAGTTATAGCCCATAAAGAGCAGTTGGATGCTTCTTCCCTCTGTTGTAGCCCTTAAAGAGCAGTTGGGTGCTTCTTCCCTCGGTTTCAACCCGTAAAGAGCCAGTTACCCTAGTGTGTAGCCGCGTTGTTGTAACTTCGTATAGAATTTGTCATTACCTAGCAGGCCTTAAGTGGTTCAGGACTAGGGTAATGGGCAGAGTCTATAGTTATTGCCTTTGTCTTGAGTTGACAGAGTCGGTACAAATGAATAGTTTAATCTTATTTTCCTCGGCTGTGTGACTCGAGTGGAGAATACTATTTTGTTACTATTTTTTCCTTAACTGTGGCAGGTTATTTGCATGGTTTGTAATCCATGGTTTTAAGGATGAAAAACTTTTTTTTGACTTCTGTGGTTGAGTCAGTTCATACTATATGATTGCATATCCTGCTTTATAACTTTATAGTCTGCTTCTATTGGGCTTCGGCCCACGTTGTGGAATTTTGTGTAAACTTTTTTTAGGTATAGGTGACCATGAGGAGTTAACCTAGAGGTGCCCGTGGCGGCGGAAGACTTTCTTTAGTTTTTCTTTTGTTTTGAGACATGTACTCTTATATGCGATGCCTATTTTTTGAAGGTGAGTTTTGTACGTCTTAAGGTGATATATTTTATGCATGTATGGAACTGTATGCTTACTTTTTATGCGAGATGAGCCTTGGGTACTCTTTATCCTAATGAAAGATTTTTGGGTTGATGGTTTTCCAACTAAAATCTTATTTTCATAAATGGAGTTTGGTGGTTTATCTTTCACATGACCCTGGAGTTTAGGCCGTGACATTTAGTGTGGTTGATTTCAGACAAACTTGGACTGTTACCATTTTCATGATACCTCATCCGTGTTGTTAGACTTTTTCGTGGTATTTTTCTATTTTATAAATCGAGAATCTAGATTTCTTACCAACAATACTGGGTTTTTGATTGCACTCTAACAAGTTTTTTTTGCTCTCTTTTAATAATTATTTCCTTTCACATTTTTTGGGATCTTTTATTTATTTATTTTTTTGTGAATCATGGGTTTCTATACATTTTTAGAAACTTTAATTTTTTATGCATTTTTATGATCATTGTTTTTAGATCTCTGTGATGGTTCTCAGCCAATTAGGACAAATTATAATACTTCTCAGCCAAACTCAAAACTAAAATATTAAATAAAATTCCAATGTATGTACTAATACGAAGTAGCATCAAACAGGATAAGAACAAATAGTGTGTGTGTATTGGGAACAAATAGTTCACTTTTTATGGAGAAAAATATTTCACTTTCTATGTGAAAAGGTATCGACAAGGGGATTCAATGCATTATGGCGTACCATTTTCAAATCATCACTTCTACTTTTTTTCTTAAAAAAAAAATTGAGGTTCATTTATGATTCTAGCTGTAAAATTTATTGCATTGGTACATATGAATGAAAATTGTTTGTTTCTTTTTTGCTTCTTCTTGACAACTAACTTCATAGATTCTAGGATTCTACTCTACTTTTAGGGGACAATGCTTACTAATATGTGGGCAGCTTTGATACGTTTTGATTTTGTACAGTAGCAACCAAAGGTTTGATTTTGTACAGTAGCAACACTTCTAAATAGGAAGTTATGATTTGATACCAAGAATTTGACTGTTCTATTTGGAACATTTAGTCTCATTATTCTAATCTATTTGGTAAAATATGAAACAAATAAAAGCATTAGTCATTGAGAACTTTAAATAAATGAAAGGGAATTTTAAAGTTTGAAACCTTTAAACTATTGTCATGGATTAGCCACAACGGTGCAACTAGCCTTTATTATGTGTTATGGATTCTTTTGCAATAACATCAAAAAGTATTTGATTTTTCACTGTCAATACTTCCTTCGTGCAGAGTTGTGTTTATAAAATTGTCTCTTTCTTAACGATTATGCGGTTGAATAATTTGTTATCCATTATGTGTCTTGATATTATATTATCTATGGTCTTCACTGATTTTTGCTTTGAGTTTTGAATTTTTTACTGATGGTTTTTTAAAATAATAATAATAAAACTAGTGCATTTGTTGCTTAGTTGGAGTGTCATTCTGCCATCTAAATTATGTGTCACCATTATCCATTCAAATATGATCGTGAAATCCTTTTGTCTTTAATGTCTGATTCGTAATGGTAATAACGTGTCTTTCATTATAGGAGTTGATATAGGGCCTTCTTTTTCAATTGTTGTTATGGGGCCTTCTTTTTCTTTATTGGACTTGGAATGTATATGGGCATTTATTTGTATAAAAATAGTAGTGTTTAATTACATTTTGGTAAAAAATTATTAAAAACACGAAATAAACTAGGACATGATTTGTGCCTAAAGGCATTTCAAACATGCTAACCATTTTCACAAACGCAAACCACGATTTTGGTTTATGTCTTTTCTTGCTAGAAACTTTCTATTGCCGCATTATTTTTTGGTTTTTGACTTTTCGTAGTGGTGAGTCTTATTTATTTCACTGTGTTTCGATCTCTTTTGTGGGGGTGTGTTTTGTTTGCTATGCTTAGCCATGTGTTTCTATAAATGAGGTTTAACACAAAAAACTAATTAGAGAGTTTTACTTTGCTGCTCCTTAACGATAGGTGTGGACGACTTTGACAAAGTAGAGGTTGTTGAGGTATGTTTTTCACTCTGTTGATTCGTGGTACAACATTTCTCTCTCTCTCTCTCTCTCTCTCTCTCCTTTTGATCTCTTTTTCTCTGTTTGCATTGAAAAATCATAAACCCATTTGGATTTTGTTTTTACGAGTGCTTGAACAGAGTTGGAACTCACTTCGTCGACTGTACAGTACCTGACAGTGTGTTTACTTCTGTGGTTATTTGACTCGCAAACTTAGAGAGGTAATTTATCCCACACTCTTTCATAGTTAGTTTCCCCCATGATCATAGGGATATAATTTCTCATATTTGATTTCTCTTTTGTTATGTGTATGAATTTATTTTCTCTGGGTATGTATGTTATGGCATAACAGTTTTGGTGGCCCCATGTTTATTTGTTTTACCTAGCAATGAGGGATGGTCATAGCCTATCTTGTGGTTTATTTGGTTAATGTTGTTAATGTTCTCTTCCTCTTTAAATTGCCTTCCCGTTACGGCATGTGTAAGGGTTTGTGTGTGTTGGTGGGTTTTGGTTTGTACAGGTTTACCACCTTTTGGCCTGTTTGAATGGGCATGTTGCTGTGATTTGAAGGGGCATGGTTTAATTTATGTAATTCTAGGGCCTGCAGGTTTTGTTCTCCAGGTAGGCTATTTATGTATACTGTTTTGGGTCATTTTTGGCTGATTGGGTCTGCTGTTTCTCTAGCTGCCTTCTTCCTATCTGGTTGCATCTGCCGTTTTGTTCCTTTGATGGATTTGGCTGGATTGCTGCATCGGTTTGCCTATGGGCCTGTGGTGTAACTTTTTTTGACAAGTATGCTTGTTTTCCTCTTTAGGGGGAGGCGGTTCTTTGGCTGCTCCTGGTGGCAGAATGTTGAATAAGCTTTTTCTCTACAATAGCTTGCTCCTGAATGGGTTCTTATGTATTTAGTGGACATGTTTTTTTCGCTTAGATTGTGGTTTTTGTTTCTTTAGTTTGCTGTTTTGCCCAGCTTGTTTGGGTTGTTATTATATGGTGTTGTTTCCTCATCCATTACTCTATTAAGATATGGTCGGGGCATCGATCTTTCCAAGGCTTGGTTTATTTTGGGTTACAGCTTAGCCCAAAGCTGGGTTTTTTTCTGTAACTTTGGGCTTAGCCCTTGTGTTTGCTTTTGTGCTTTGGGTATTTAAGGCCTGGGGTTTTTTCCTTGTAAACAAGTAATTTTTTTTTCTTTTGTAACAATTAATTACCCAAAAAAAATATTTATTTTCTTACGCTTTCTCTCATTTTCTTTCATGAGCTCTTATTCTCATTACCTAGGTTTTTTGCACACTCTTGAAGTTTGTTTTTTAATATCTGGGTCACACTTTTTATATTTTCTCACTTCCCTGATTATTTTGGGATGGCCCCAAACTGTTCCATGAAATGATTAATGGGCTATTTTCTATTGAGATTCTTATGGATTGGTGTATTTTCCTTTCCAAGCTTCAAAGAATTTACATTGAGTGATGGAAGAAAAAAAAAAAGAACTAAGATAAACCTCTTGCGCTCATGCAACTAATGCCAACAACGTGACAAAGCTTCAAATGTTTGCATGACTTACAAAAGTTAGAAGAAAATATAAATAGAAAATAAGAAAGGAACTGTATAGACCCCATTTCATTAATTCTACCCTATTTCAAAACAATCATCCAGCTATCTTGACTTTTTAACATTGATTGTTCTCAAAGTGCCATGCAAGAAAAAAAAAATCCCTTTTAAACCACATAACCCAAAAAATAACTTTTCATTTCTCTATGCTTTGCTTTTTCTTTTTGTTTTGAAATCAAAAGTTGATGTTCCAAGCGAAGCTGATTAAATTATGTTTTTGAAGATGTACATCTCTAATTTCAATTGTTAAGAAGTGATATATGTTGATTGAAAATTGATGGTGAAGTTTCGAATTTTGGAATTGAGGTGGTTGAGAATAAAAAGTAGTTTTGTTGGCCGAACTGTGTTAATATTGAGTGATGCATTACGTTGTTTTAAGTTTTGAGTTATTGTTAACTTGCTTTTATATTATGTAATTTAATTCAATTCTTTAGTTTTTTGGATGGACAGGGATACTATCAAATCTTCAATGACAAGAAGTCATTTGATTTGATTCTTGACAAAATTCAAATGTAAGGATATAAGCTATATTCTTACTTTAATTATGAGTTCAGAAGAATATTTTGTCATTTAATATTCTTTTTGTAGTTTATCCACACATTCTAAACATTATCCTCGTTACTTATCGAAAGCTTGCTTTGATTGTGGTTTACGTGTTTAGAGTGCCTTTTGGCGTAGGCCATGCCCTAGTACACTGATTTATACTGGCATACTGCTCTTTGACACACTGCACAGATACACTGATGGGGCCTACATGCCTTTGATTCTTCCTTTGGCCTGCGTGCCACGTCATGCGCATACGCATATTACTTTACTTTTGATGGGTTGGGCCTTCGTGCCTTGTGGTTTACACTTTTTGATTATCATGGATGTCTTATTATTTTTATGTTATGAAAGTTACTTTTGAAAGCCCAGACTCTTATTATGCATGATGATGAGATTCATGGGTTGTGGTCTTACCATATAAACTACTTTTCTTGTCACGAGTTGCTAACAGGTTCATAACTATAGTTTGGGGCACATTGGCAAAATCAGGACAAGCTGTCACAATTTCTGCATTGAAAAGGTTGCGACGATGAGAAATAATCTTGCAGTCGTTTGGTTTGGATATGGTGGCCTGAACTTTGATAGATAAAAGTTCACGGCCTGGACTTTGGAATGCCATGGTCGTAAGGTTTGGGAGGGAAAGTTGATGGTTGTTGGGTTACAAGTTAATGGACATAGGAAAAAGGTTGCGGCCGTAATAAAAGGTTTTGGCGTAAAACTTGGAGCAGGTTCTGTGGGTTCCCTCCATTTTTGGATCTATAAAAGGGGGTAGCTATTCCAGACCCCAATGTTCTGGATAACTTGTATTCTCCTTGTATCCTTCATAGCCCACTCTTACAACAATTCTCTGTCGGCTTAGATGAGTGACCTTTTTTTGGTCGAGCGCAAGAACTTCCTCAACTTTGGTCTATATTCGCTATTCTCTCTACGAACCCTGTGAGTTTATTGGCATCTTCTGAGAGGAGCAGCCCGACTATGGGATTCCGAGGTACATGTATTCCATTTTGGTGTTGAGGAGTAATGTCTTACTGTAGAGGACTTTTTGGTTATTCTGGAGATTTTGGGCCGAGAAGAGGTCATAGTTCCCATGCCTTTTTCAAGTCCCAAGGACAAGTTGATGCAACTCTATGGTTACTCTAGGCGTAAGGCTTCTATTATTACTCACGATGAATTTCTCGATGTGGCTCAAATCGTGGACCACTTCGGGCCTCGGGGGTCTCTTGGAGACTTCTCTTTTCAGCTTTAGCGCCGGCAAGCTCTTTGCATCTGTCTTTTGGCTTGCTTCCTCTTGGGACTCTTGAATGGGCGGGCTAGCTCTTTCTTGGTAGATGTGGCCCATCAGATTTACGTGGGTCAGGATTCTGTCCTATTGCTTCTTGCCGAGACGCTGCTTGGGCTTGATGCAATCTAAACTAAGGGTGCCCCTTATTTTGCCAGTAGTGCGCACTCCTACTACAGGTAGTTTCTCAACTCTCCTTTTCCTATATTTCTCTTGAATTTTTTCACTCAGCTTTCCTTTTTTTGTGTTTTCTCTTATTTTTCACGCCCAGCTCTCATTTTCTTTATTCTCTCATATTTTTTCACTCAGCTCTTCTTTTCCTTTGTTCTCCTGGATTTTTCTCCTTTTTCTTTGTTTCTCTCATGTATGGCTGATAGAAAAGGTGAATCTGCTGGAGAAGCCCATGTTTGACAGTTACAACGTGAAATCCTTCACTCGTCGCCAGGTTTATCACCTGTGCTCCACCGAGGCTTCTTGGCGGGATTACCTGAGTTCTCTGACAGGGGAGGATATCTCCTGCTTATTCCCTTAGCTAAAGATATCTTCCATGACTATTGCGACTATGGGCCATTCAGGGGTCCTATTGGTCGGCTTGAAGCTGGCCACCTTCTATCATCCTTACCGCATTCTTTGCTAGTTCGGGCGTACCCAGATCTGCCCCGAGACTGTTGTGAGCCATCTGTACAGTTCACCTCACTGAGCCCTTTTCTTGGGTTAGTACCAGCAAACTTGGTCTTCTCGACTAATGAAACCAGTTGGTAGAGATTTTAACAGCAGGTTATCTATGAGTTATAAGGCTTGGCTGCAAGCGGAGATAGAGCACAGGGCAAGAGAGGAAGGGGATGCAAAGAGAAAGAGAACTTGATTTCGCTTTGCTATACCTTAATATTTTGCTTGTTTTCCCTTTTTAGTTTCTTAGGATGAGAACTTGCGAGCCTCTCTTACTTTTGAAAACTGTGTTGGTAAAACTCATTAACGAAAGTTTCTCCACTTCTTGTTTATGGTGTCCTTTAAAATTGTTCTTTAGATTTTTGTTCTAGCAATATAACCGTTTTCTTAGAAAAGCTTAAAACAAGTTTTTACATTAATCCTGTTACTTGAAACATGGTTACAAAGGGAAAATTTTAATTTTAAAGGTTTAGGTCGAACTTTTAACAGAAGTTGGCTAAGTATCCTGAACAAAGAGAATCAGGTCATAACGTAGTTTGAGGCTCGGGTTACACTCGAGTATTGATGCTCTCCATTTGTAAGCTTTCTCTCAGAGGTAGAACCTTTTAAGCTGGTCTAAATTGATGGGAGTAGAGAAAATATTTTTGTCCAAATCCATAAGAATGCAGCGCCTCCTGACATCAAGGTCTTGATGAGATAGGGCCCGGCCCAATTCAGTTTGAACTTGCCCATTGGATAAAAGATTGGAGCTCTGATTTCTTTGAGGACTAAGTCACCTTCCTTCAAGTTTTGAGACTTAACATTCTTGCTAAATGCTCGAGCAATCCTTCTCTGATATCCTTGAACATGGAACAGGGCACTGAGCCTTCTTTTGTCAAACAGGAGCAACTCTTCAAACCTGTCCCTCTGCCATTCTAACTTGGGGATATCACTTTCAGCCATTATTCTTAGGGATGGGATTTCTAATTCTATAGGAAGAACTGCTTCCATTCCGTAGACCAAAGCATAGAATGTTTCTCTAGTAGAAGTTCTAATTGATGTTCGGTATCCCCAAAGCACAAACGGCAACTTTTTTGGTTAGTCCTTGCTACCCTCTATCGTTTTTTGTTTGATCTTCTTCACAATCTCATTTGCAACTTCCACATCTCCATTAGTTTGCGGTTTGTATGGTGAAGACTTATGGATGATGATTTGATACTCTTCCAAGAGATCTAGAGCCTCTCCTTGAAAGTGGGAACCGTTGTCAGAAATTATCTCGTGTGGAACTTTCGTACTGACAGATGAGATTTTTTTTGATGAATCTAGCTACTTAGGAGGCTTTCATGACTGAGTAAGAGGCAGCTTGAACCCACTTCGTGAAGTAATCAATTGCCACGAGAATAAACTTGTGCCCATTCGATGCCTTCGGTGGAACCTTCCCTATTACGTCGATTCCCCAAACTGAGAATGGCCAAGATGAGGTCATGTTAAAAAGCTGACACGACGGTACATGCATGTGGTTTGCGTGGATCTGGCATTTTTAGCACCTTCGAACGAACTGATGGCAGTCCGCTTCCATGGTCATCCAGAAATATCCTTGCCGCAGGATCTTTTTAGCCAGCATCATCCCACTCACGTGATGTCCGCAAACTCCTCTATGAATTTCTCTCATCACCTCACGTCCCTCCTCTATGTCGACACAAAACTTATTGACTCCCAGATATCCTCTTTTGTACATTTTTCCTCCACAGATCACAAATTGTGCCGCAAGTCTCCTGATAGCTCTCTGGTCCTTTTTATTGGCTTGGCTCAAATATTCTTCCTTCTTGATGAAATTTCAAATGTTGTGATACCATGGTAGCCCGTTATTAGCTTATTAGGTAAAAGTGATGTTACTGATCACAAGTGCATCCTTTTGTTAAATTTCCAAAGGCCTAATCCTTACCCCGGGTGGTATGTTTATCATTGATGCCAGAGTGGCCAAGGCATCGGCGAACTTGTTCTGCAGTCTCATAACATGAGTGAACACCACGCTTTCAAAGTAGGGAATTATTGTCTCAAGCTCTCGGTGATATTGAACCAGTTTTTCTTTTTTAACCTTTCACTCTTCTTTTGCCTGAGATACAACTAAAGCTGAGTGTCCTATAACCTCTAATTTTCTTGCCCCTAGTTCTAAGGCGGCTTCCAATCCGGCTAAGCATGCTTCGTACTCGGCCTGATTGTTAGTAACCTCAAAACTCAACTTAAAAGCGAAAGGAATATGAGAATCATCGGGAGTGGTAAGGAGTTTCCATATCCCATATCCATATTAGTTTGAGGCTCCATTGAAATAGAGGATCCACAGATCATTCTCAATCTTCAGCACTTTCTCATTGGGAAACTCAAACTTAGGCTCTCCCTTTTATTGATTTCCTTGTGACATACTACTACAAATCGAACTCAGCTAGCATCAGCAACCACTTGGCTAACTTTCTTGTCAATTCTAGCTTCTCAAAGAAGTATTTGAGTGGGTCCATCCTTGAGATTAGAATAACTCAGTATGCTGGCATGTAATGGCCTAACTTATTAGATGCCCAGACTAGAGCCCATTAAGTCTTTTCCAAAGTATATACCGTCGTTCGCATTCGGTAATCTTCTTACTCGAGTAATAGACAACTCTTTCTACCTTGGTTTTGTTTTCCTGTGCAAGCATACACCTCATTGCTGAATAAGTTACTGATAAGTATAGTACCAGAGGATTGCCAGGATCTGGTGGTGACAAAATCAGAGGATTTTGCAGATAGTTTCTTATGGCATCGAAGGTGTCTTGACATTGCTGATCCCACTGAAACTTGGTCTTTTTCTTTAGAAGCTGGAATAGAGGTTTATAGGTAGGTCAATTTGGCAATGAATTGATTGATGAACTAAACTTTCCCTAAGAAACTTCTTACGGCCTTCTCGGTTCTTGGAGAGAGCATTTCAAGGATGACTTTGATCTTTGATGGGTCTACCTCTACGCCTCGTTGTGTGAACATGAATCTGAGCATCTTCCCTGCTATAACTCCGAAGGCACACTTTTGTGGGTTCAAGCGCATTTTGTACTTTTTGATCCGCTCGAAGAATTTTCTTAGTGCAATGACGTGTCCCTCTCGGGTTTTGGACTTCACGATAATGTCATCCATATATACTTCCACTTCCTTACGTATTATGTCGTGCAATAATGTGGTCGCATCCCTTTGATAAGTTGCTCCCGTGTTCTTTAGTCCGAATGGCATGACCTTATTACAATAGGTTCCCCAAGGTGTTGTGAAGATAGTCTTCTCTCGGTCTTCTGGTGCCATCAAAATTTGATTGTACCCTGAGAAACTATCCATGAAAGATAAGAGCACATTCTTGGCTGTGTTGTTAACTAATACGTCTATGTAGGGGAGAGAGAAGTCATCCCTAGGACCGGCCTTGTTGAGATCTATGAAGTCGACACATACTCGGATCTTTCCATCTTTCTTTGGTACTGGGACTATGTTGGCAACCCACTTCGGATACTCCATAACCATAAGAAATTCGGTGTCTATTTGCTTGGTAACTTCTTCTTTGATCTTGAGTGCCCAATCTGGCCAGATCCTTCTGATCTTCTGCTTGACAGGTTCAACACTGGAGAAAAGGGGGATTTGGTGTTGTACGATGTCAGGGTCTATGCCGGGCATATCTTCATAGGATCACGCAAAAACAACTTTAAATTCCTTCAATAAAAAGATTAATTGTTCACGTTCCTCTAAACACAACGTAGAACCAACCTGAACCATTTGTGGATCTTTTTCATTATTAAGATTTATTAAAACAGTTTCTTCAATTATAGGTTTAGCTTGCATTTCTTCTTTCTTTTCAATTAAAAGTTTTAATTCTTGGGGGATATCCTCCTCGAATTCATTAAAATCTTCGAAATCATGACAAATATTTGAGACGCAGCAAGGTAAGTGAAATCCAATTTCATTTCATTGATATCAAAAGGGGTTACAACTTGAGACTCAAGACAAAAGGTTCTCGAGATGCTAACAAACGCATTCCCAGTGGACTCGTTGTTACAAACATTGTCCACAAACTCGGTGAAAGTAATTTCAACAGACTCAGACTTTAACACACTTCTTACATCATGTATAAGATGAGACTTAAAAAAATTGACTCTTTTTCACTTTAGCAGCATCCATGATAAGTGAGGTGTGATCTGCAGGCGCGTCAGCTTCGACCATCAGCATGTCTTCATCTTCATCATTGCCTACACGCACCCGGGCCATCTCTTCATCGAAGAAAGAACTCATATGTTCTTCTTCACAATGAACCAGCTAGTCTATCGGTACCTTCTCGGTGAACCCCATCTGCTATATTTCTACCTCTCCCTCATCATCGAACAACTGATGATCGAAAAAGATCTCCAATTTCGATAACTTTTGTTTAGTCTCCTCATCTATCCACGGTTCGAAAAATCCATAATAAGGGAAATCATCCCCTTCCTTGACAAAGCGGCCATTCAGCGTCAGCCCATACATTCCCATGCTTGATTCTTTCAGTTCTGGCTTGTATTCCAGTTCGTATCCATGGCGATTATGGTTCACAAAAATGGGTTCTGAAATCCCTTGTAGATGCTTACCTAATCTCATTCCTAGAAAATAGGACATTTCTTTCATCATGGCTATGACCTTCGAATTCACATAACTCCCTTTATCATTCATTAGAACTTGTACGGCCTTGATCTCGTCAAAGTCAAACCCGTTTAAAAAGAAATCCTCATCTCCATGTTGGATCATAAGAAGTGGGGTAGCATCACTAATCGGGGCCGTCAAGCTAGTTTCACATGGAATAGTGATAGTTATTCCCTCTGTGATCAGCTTTATCTTTTGATATAAGGTGGACGGGACTACTCTAATCGATGGATCGTGCAGCTATAGCCTTTCCAGTAGCAGATTGAATGACGCTGGCACATCAAGGACATGAAACTCTACTTTACTCTCCAAAGCTCCCACTATTATACCGAAAGTCAGCAATCTCAAGACATCTCTTCACATGTTATTATATGCTCGTACCCCCTGTGCACTCGGCTTGAAGTCTTGCATCTTCAATCCTAGGCAATAAGCAGTTTGTAGTGGGCATACGTTGAGGGCGGAACCATTGTCAGCTAAAACAATCGGTACCTATTTCCCTAGACATTTGACCGCTAAATGCAATGGATTATTATGGGATGGCCCCTCTGCTAGAAAGTCCTTGTCAATGAAGTCAATAATATTGGACTACTTCTCGGGTATAAGCATTCTGACCAGCTGATCAGGAGATTCATCAATCAGGATGTCCACACTTGTTTAATGCCTTCAAGATGGCCTGTCGATGCCTGTGGGATGCCACAAGTAACCCCCAAATTCTCACATTGGCTTACATTTTCTTAAGCAGCTTTAAGACAACATCCTCTTCTTTATTGGTCTGCTTTTCTGTTTGCTTCCTTAGCTCTTCTGTGCCTCTACTTGGTTTCTCCTTCTCTAGCTATGCAGGCTTAAAATGTCTATCACTCCTTGTCAAATGCTCTATCTGCTCTTTGGGCTCCCATAGTCCTTCAAACTGGTTAACCAGTTCCCGAATCTTGACCACCAGACACCCTTTCTCTCAAAAGGTCCAGAAATTATCTGTGCTAGCTTTCTCTCCATTGTGTCCAAGAATTCTTCCTTAATTTCCATTACATTTTGTAAAAACCAATCAGACTCTTCACCAATATTAACCTCTAGCTCAAAAAGTTGTGGCAGTGATACCTTACCAAAAGGGTCTTCATAACCGTATAGTGGGAGAGGGCCCCAAGGTTCCTACGGGCCTCCATAGTCACGCGGTTCTTCGATTATTGGGTGCCATTTCGGCACATTCTCTCATTTATCGTATTTTATGCATGTGAATTCCTGCTCTCTCTTCTAACTCCCACATGTCGTTCTCTTCCTGGTAATCCCATTCGAGAGAACATATGATAGGTCCGTTGGGTAGAGGTGTCCTCGGCTTTAGCTCATGAAGGGGAACAATGTATACAAAAGGATTAAACGCAAGACTTGCAGTTCCCAATAAATTCACATAGGGTGAATTTTCCTCTTTTCCTCTTTGCACTTTCTTATCCTCAGCTTCTGTACTGACTGGTGGATTTTTTTCCTGCTTACTCTTACTGTTAATGTCCTTCCCCTTCGAGGATTCTTCTATTTTTAATACTATTTTTCCTATTTTTTATGTTTCAAAACTCGAGTTGGCTTCACTATACCAAGCTGCCCCTCGGTGCCAGGCTGTATCGTCACTTGGGATGGTCAGGATATGCCACTTGATGTCGATTCCTACTTCTTCCAAATCATCTAATGCCTCAAGGTGGGCCAGATCTTCCCGCAGCTATCTAATTTCTTCGTCTTCCTCATCATTAACATTGATAGGGGAGGAACTTGCTTCTCGTCGATGATAAAGATAATAAAATTATCGAAACCATCATCTATCATATCCTAAATAAGGTCGTCAAGCAACAGTACTTCTGGACCAGATGGCAGAACTATAATTGGCTTTGCTTCTGTTGTGGAGACTATAAATTTTGTGGGATTAAATCCTTTCGATTCTCTTTCAACGGCGTTCACATTTTGCTGGTTCGCCTAGTTTGGTAGAGGGTTGGTCATAACATTCAGTTTCTAAGCAACAGTCGGTGGAGGAATCACCTTGTTATCTATCAAGTCCTGAATCTCATGTCGGAGCCTCATACAATTGTTGGTTAAATGACCAGGCCCATGGTGGAAAGCGCAGTACTGGGTAAGATTATATCTGGGTGGTAAAGGATTTAGAGTCGATTTGAGTTGGAGACCCCTTTCAATCAGACGACTCAGGATAGATATTAAAGGCACAGTGAGTTGGGTGAAGGTTCTTTTTGGGTTTCGGGGTAGATTTTAGGTAGCTAGCTGAGCAGATGGGCTAGCTTAATTTGGGTTGGGATTCAGCAAGTTCACTTCATAACTTTGTCTCACAGCATTGGCAGCATTGCTCTGATTATTGGCATGTAGCTTTCAAATTGTTCTTTGACTTAGTTCTCCCTTCTCAATATCCTCAGACTGCAGTGTGTCTTCTATCTGTACCCCAACATCGAATACCTACTCAAATTCCATCAATGGCTGTGTGATCAGATACTTACAGAACTACGGCTGCAAGTTCTTCACCACCATTCTTACTTGTTCTTTCTCAATGGGTCGGTTTATCTGTTTGAGGCAATACTGCCAAGATCATAGTTTTTGAAATCAATTTTTGGTAAAAACTTAACTGGATGGGCAAATGATGAAACGGGCTCCAGATAAAATTTTTAACGTCAAACGATCAAAAATAAACCCGTGCAACCAAAGTTAATTCAGAAGAATACCTTTTGTTGATCTAATCTTCAACTACGACTTGATTCCGAGTTGAAGCTCCAATCAGATCTTCTACTGTATTCCCTTACGCGTTCCTCGAACATAGTGTGGGTTACGATCCTCCGAGAACTCGTACCGGTATAACCCTGATATATTTAAGTCTTAAAAGACAAAAATATAATATGTGATAATAATGATATAAAATCATCTGTAACTGGTTTAGCCTACCCGCGTATATATAGGGCTACAGTAGGGACCTGTGGAGTAATTATGAGTTAGACTTCTAGTTGAACACAGACACCTACTAGAGGTTTCTGCAATTATAGAAAGACATGCAGCGGTTTCAATAATTTTCATAAAATACTAAATTACAGTTCACACCACTAAAGAACTATAATTGCACTCTGACCCATAATCTGAAGACCTTCTTGCATTGAGCTCCTGTTATTAAATACTTACCATTTCTCCCCACATTAAGATTCCCGATACCCACCAATTAAATTTAATTACTAACAATTTAATTTAATCGGCATCTTGATATTTCTTAAGCCCTTTTACTTAACTTATTTGACCGCCGAATAATTAAATCCACCTACATGGTTTAACCCGGTCAAAACTTATAAGCATCCTTATGGGGGTATCGTCAATCTTGATCTTCGGGACATGGATTTCGTCAATAATTAATATTTGTCAATAATTATATTTGATTATATTCTTTACCGCAGTCCAATGCTCCTGCCCTGGATTAAACTAATATCTGTTAACCATGCCAACGGAAAAGCAGATGTCGGATCTAGTGCAAAATATAGCATACATGAGGCTTCCTACTGCCGAAGAATAAGGAACCGCCTTCATCCTCTCTATCTCATCAGGTGTCTTAGGACACTGATCCTTGGATAGAGTGATTCCATACCTGAAATGGAGAAATCCTTTCTTGGAATCCTATATGCTAAAATGAGCAAGGATATCATCAATATACTTTGCTTGTGATAAGCCCAGCATCCTTTGTTTCTGATCTCGCTCAAGCTTGATCCCAAGAATGTGACTGGCTTCTCCCAAGTCCTTTATATCGAACTACCCAGATAACTATACTTTAACCACAGATAATGCCTCCACATCATTTTCGACGAGCAAGATATCATTTACATAAAGTACTAGAAAGATCACTACGCTTCTGTCACGCTTCTTGTACATATAGGACTCATTTAGACTTTGATCAGATCTATAAGACTTAATGGCTTGATCAAACCGAATGTTCTAAGACCTCGATGCCTGCTTAAGTCTATAAATGGATCTCTTAAACTTACACAACATGTGTTCTTGGCCCTTTGGAATGAATCCTTCTGGTTGTATCATATAGATACACTCGTCAAGGCTTCCGTAAAGAAAAGTTGTCTTGACGTCTATTTGTCAGATTTCGTAATCGAAATGTGCGGCAATGGATAAGAGAATCCGAATAGACTTAAGCATGGCTACTGGCGAAAAGGTTTTCTCATACTCTATCCCTTCTTTCTGAGTGAACCTTTTAGCAACAAGCCTAGTTTTGAAGGTTTCAACCTTCTCGTCTGCTCCTCTCTTCTTCTTGTAGATCCACTTGCATCCAATGGATTTTATCCCTTCAGGTGGTTCTACAAGTTTTCAGACCTGATTGGAATACATAGATTCCATCTCTGAATTCACAGCCCTTTACTAAATATCTGTATCTTTGTCTTGAAGTGCTTCATTGTAGTTCAGGGCTCGATATCCAGTTCTATCAGGATTCTGTCAGACTCTCCCAAGAACATATACCGGTTAGGTTGATGAACCACCCTCCCACTATGACGAGGCACTACTTGTGTCTGTGTACTAGGAGTAACAGGCTGTGCAGAATCTGAACCCTATGCATCAGCACCCTGTTCTTGATTTGCACTTGTCTCGATAATCCTCCCACTAGGACTAGGTAATGGAATATCAGTGACTTGTGGTTCCTCTTCCGTTCTTCTGGTATTTTCTCTCAGTTCTTCTAGAACAATTTTGCTAATGGGCCTGTGATCCATAATATAATCCTCTTCCAAGAATCGAGCATTGGTGCTAACAATGACCTTCTGATCCTTAGGGTTATAAAATAAACCACCCTTCGTTCCCTTGGGATACCTCAAAACGAATTGTGTAAACTTGAATAACTCATCATTGATCCTACCATCTCGATAAGAGTCATATTCCTTCTTTCTACTTCACCATTCTACTATGGAGTGCCAGGTGCAGTCAACTGGATTTAATCCCTTCTGATGACAAGTAGTCCTTAAACTCTCTAAAGAGGTATTGCCTACTACGGTCGGATCATAGTGATTTGATACTTTTACCTAGACGCTTCTCTGCCTCCACTATGAATTCTTTGAATTTATCAAATCATTCAGACTTACGGTGTATCAGGTAAATGTATCCATACCTTGAGTAGTCATCAATAAAACTGACGAAGTACTCAAAGCCACCTCTAGCCCAGATTGTCATAGGACTACACACATCAGAATGAACCAGCTCCAATGGTTCTTTAGCTCTATAGCCTTTGACCGAGAAAGGCCTCTTGGTTATCTTACCCTCTAAGCAAGATTCATAGACTAGAAGTGCCTTCACTTCTAATGAACTCAAAGGTCCATCTGCTACCAGTCTATTTATCCTTTTTAGATTAATATGACCCAAGCGTAAGTGCCAAAGAAACATTTAGCTCATTAAAGAAGAAAACTTTCTCTTATATGGTAAAGTAGATGTGTTATTCATTTTAGTGAGTTGCAGTGTAGGAGAGATTGAAGTAATAATATAAAGATCATCCACCAATGTACCAGAACAGATAACCCATTTATTATTCTTAATAATCACGAAATTATTAAAATAAATCAAATATCCATCTTTAGACAATCCATAAACGAAAACTAAGTTTCTTCTAATGGCAGGTACTTAAACACAATCTCTTAATATTAAAACCCAATCTCTATCAAAACTGAGAGTGACATCTTCTACTAAAACTGTTGTTACCTTTGTATTATTGCCCATATGCAGGTAAATCTCTCCATCACTAAGTTGTTGAGTTTCCTGGAACCACTGCAATGAATTGCAAACATGATTAGTACCTCCCGTATCTACACACCAGGTACCGGTAGATAACACTGCTAAACATGTTTCCACAACCAGTGAACTGAAATTACCCTGTTTGTTCTACTTTTTGATAAATACTGGACATAACTTTTTTCAGTGCCGGGTCTGGTTGCATTGAAAATATCTGCCTTTTGACTTTTTCACACCAGTCCATGGCCCACTAACTACCCTGAAAACTGTGTCTCCCTATTTCTGAAACTTTTTCTTCTTCATGCCTTTCAGCCTAGAGGAAGAACTTTTTTCAAAAACAAACACATTTTCTGGTATTGAAGGAATACCATTTGTAGTTAAAGTTATATCCAAGTTACATTTTCAGTCAACA
>JAUMHN010239774.1:9502-20040 GCA_032360265.1 Heliamphora ciliata | reverse complement strand
AAAGATAACTCAACATAACCCATCCCGATTATAAATCAACCAATCAAATTCTGAGTGGCACCATTATGTTCCCGTACGTTAGGTTCCCGTACATCACTACGGCGTATAGCGGCAGTTCGGCTCAAGACGTGATACGATTCAGGACGTAACATGGCTCAGGACATACATGGCCCAAAGTTAACATATCCAATATAATAATCCGAATGGCACCATTTTGTTCCCGTACGTTAGGTTCCCGTACATCAACGTTCCCGATCACTACGGTGCATAACAGAAGTTCAGCTCAAGACGTGATACGGCTCAGGACGTAACACGGCGCAGGATATACATGGCCCAAAGCTATTCATACTCGACATAACAATTTAAATGGTACCATTACGTTCCCATACGTTAGGTTCCCATACATTATCATTTTCAATCACTTTGGCGTATAACGGTAGTTCGGCTCAAGACGTGATACGGCTTACCGCTCATCCATATGCAACTTAAAATGTACAATGGGTAGCCCACAAGATGCCTCCAGTACCACAATCATGATGCTCATGGTATAACAACTTATATTCTGAAGCACAACTAACTATGGCATGCATTCTAATCATCATACATTCACCAATAAGCACTAATCAACTAATCATCTTATAAAACTTGGGTCTCACATTAAAGGATACTCAAATCACACTTAGCAACTGTAAGGCCAAATATCAAGTACTAAATTAAAAGAGTTGACAAAGTTTTGGGATATTTAGACTTGGAATCAAGTTATGATTTTTAAACACCATTTAGATAAACATATTTCCTACAATTCTCATGTTTAACACCAAGGTCAAAACCTAAGGCAAAAGGATGAACAAAACATTCTAAGCAAAAATGGTTCAGCACTTTTCTTAAGATTTTACCAAAAACATGCTTCTGTTGGTCTCGATTTTGTGGTATCATATCAAGTCTAAATGAGCCCAATTTTTAGTATGTTCAAGATCACCAAGTTCCCTACAAGTTTTAGGTTTAGAGCTAATGGTCATTGTTTGGAACAAGTTAGACTTTGTGGCCATTTTAGAAAATAGGTTTGGTCAGCCACCAAAACTCAGAAAAGCTAGTTTTGGACAGAGGGTTTGAAACGATTTTTGGGTATCATCCTGAGGCTTTAAGGTCTGATTTTTGGTCATAAAATACTTCAATATGTTATCTACAATGTTCATGTAGACCACTTTTGGAATAGGTCACTACAAATAGGGTTTTGAGCTATAAAGAAATATGTAACAGAATGTTCCTTGGGGTTGAAACTCAACAGAGACTTTCAAAGGGATTTTGACCTACCAAACCTCAATATGTTGTTCTAATATTTGGTGGGAAGATATATATTCATGTTTTCTACAACGTTCATGTTTTGACCAAAGTTCGGATCTCATTTTAAACTTGGGTTTTCAAGTCGGTAGTGTTGACTACTCCAAAAATGACACTTTGGTAAAATTACAATATCTTGAGATCTGATTATACAAATGAGTTGAAACCAACTTTGGATGAAATATAACACAAAACTATAACTTTGGACATAAAACTCATACTTAGATCAATTTTCTACATTGATTTATGGCATTTCAAATCTCAGGGCTGAAACATCAAAGTTCTCAAAAATTAAGCCTCTTAGGGTTCAAGTCCTCTACTTATGTCATGTCAAATTTTTGTTCCATTTCTTTGTATTCTTGTGTTTTAGACATTAATATCAAGGCTCCATCACACTTAGATATCATCAAATTCAAAAATAACAACACAGAACAACATCTCATATCATTCATAAACAAAACAGCCCCAATCTCCAACTACGACGCCTTTTCGGTTTGATTTCGGTTATTAATTTTTGGAGTGCTTAAAGGGATGGGTTGAGGGATATTTTGAGGGATCTTAGATACAAGATTTAGAGGTTTTAATTACATGTTTGAGAGATCAAAGGATGGTAGAGGATGGATTTGGACTTAGCTTTAAAACCATGGTTTCAAAAGACCCCTTTCTTGAATCCCTCCTCCTTCTTCTTCTTCTTTCTTCTCTCAAACTCCCATCAACCCTCAAGAACACTTAAGATCTGGTATCTCTACCTCTCTCTCCACCAAAATATTCAAGGGGAAGAAGGTGTTTTGCCTTAGCTTATATAGAAAAAGTTAGGGAACCAAGTAATTAATGCTTTAGTACTTTTTCTTCATTTCACATGGGCTAATTTATTGTAGTTCAAGTTGTTAGGGGACAAAATCAGATTTTTGGGAAGTTAACCACTGCTAGGGATCAGTTTTGGGGGACAAAAATCTGATCCCCCATCAATCAAAGGGTTCTTCTTGGTTTTCGTGCCCCTATTGTGCAGCAAAATGCATTAAAAGTTAATTTGATGCATTTTGTGTCTTTTTCTACTGAGACTTATTATTTTAATATGTTTATGAAAAATATAGTATTTTCATGTATTATCATAGTTTTCATAGCAATTGATTGAATAGATGTAGTCTTTCAAGTCAAATTAAACTATTTTGGCAATATATGATTTTTTGACTTATTTTATTGTGTATGAACTTCAATAATAATTTGTTTATTTTTTTTGACCTATAACACTATATTATTATGTATATTACTTGTTCAACAAGTATTGGATCATCATAATGCTTAATTTAATACATTTCTCATCATTTTAAGCTAAAAAGAAAGCAAAAAGTCACTTTTTGGCACATTTCCCAAGTTGGTCGGCCACTATGGGGTATTTTTGACATTTTTTGATATTATTTTGTCTTTTAATACTTAATTGTACTTAAATCCTTGATTTAGGGTATCCATATGTCAAAATTTGAGTTTTTAAGATTTTTTGCTGTATTAGGAGCAAAACGGTCGTTTTACCCTATTTATGAGAATTTTTAATTTTTAATTCATTATTTCATGATATATACTTAATTTAGAGTGTTAAAAGAGTCTTCGGGTGTTAAGGTTTTGTTGCCTGAGTTTTGGATCTTTTTAGTGTTTTCGGGCTGAACTTAGGGTTCTCGAGTTGAGTTAGGGTTTTTGAGTTGAGTTAGGATTTTTAATCTTCTCCGTACTCTATGGCCTTGTGGGCTATCTATCACTAACACTAGGGTTCGAGCAGGGTCTTTACATGGGTTTTTATTAATCGGGTTATTACAACTAGGGTCTGTACCGAGTCGTTACAAACTACCCCCCCTGAACAAATTTCGTTCCCGAAATTTCGCCCCGTACTTCATTGCATGGAAGGTTATGGATAATTTACTAACATTGTGTCTTTGATTACTTGAGTTGTTCTTTATTATGGGTGTGGATAAGGTCGACCCCATATGTTTAGCACTTAGCGTAAAGGTTGTCTCGTCCTACTTAACACTTTAAACTAGTTATTACCTAATTTTCAAAGACCATGTCACATAATCAACTATCCCAAAAAGTTCGTATCTCTGCCCCGTTAGTTAGCCTCTTCCCATTAATTGTTGCTTCTATTTCTGTTGAGCCCACTTGAATTTCTTCTCCAGATATAAAATGACCTAAAAAGATCACCCGGTTAAACTAAAACTCACACTTACCAAGTTTTACATACAACTTGTGCTTTCTTAGGATCTTTAAAGAATCTTCAAATGTTTCCTGTGTTCCTCTTCACTCCGAGAATATAACCGAATATCGTTTATCAACACAATTACAAATTGGTCTAGAAAACTTCTAAGCACCCGATCCATTAGGTCTATAAACACAGCAGGTACATTCGTTAACCCAAAAGGTAACACCACAAATTCATAATGCTCATAACGAGTCCTAAAGGCAGTCTTAGATATATCTGACTTCCGCACTTTCAATTATTTTATCTTACCCACATTTTACCGTGACACTCGATTCCCTCAAGGCCAATTACAAAAGCCATACCCATGAATTAGTATAGTCTCACTTACGCTTCCACTCTTCTCATCCAAACACTTATTCCTCCCACGTACTCACACAAAGCTGCACACAACTTCACCAAAAATAACAAAATTATGTCACCCTTCAACTTCTCATACATAGAGTTCACATGCTCCCATAAAAAAAAACTCATTCTCTATACCAGTAACATCTACTGACCAATCTAAACAAACTTGCGCTAACTGGTCACATCACAACAGGTTTTCGAAAGCAACTTCTTTGCGACTCCCATTGATACCACAACGGAAACCGAATACCACTCCATAAGAGTTACATAGTCTAGACGCCAAACAAGTACAAACTGATACTTTAAGAACAAATCATGTGAACAACTTGGTCTGTCTAAAATGCGCACTCCACCCCTCAAACAATATTCAGCGTTAATGGGACTCACTATTTCCACAAACTTCTTGGTGCCCAATTCCTTGAATTGTTTATCTAAAGAGCTACCGGTCTTTGAGGTGATCTTGATAATCCTGATGACGAAGTCTATAATCATATGCTTCCATTTTGTCTCTAGTTTTTCCAAAGGTTGCTCCGTTCCTCTTAGCCTCTACCGTATGTTGTTGACGTTCTAAAATGTTGGGTTTGAATGTCTTTTCAATAACAGGATCATTTTTGGATTGTTGAAGTCGATTGTCGAGTTGCGCGGGTTGATGATTCCTCTCTTATCCCTTGGTTTTTGTGTCTGCATCCATTTTGCATCCATTCTATCCCCTAATAATTTTTTGCATCCTGGCGGTACCTTCAAACGGTAGGTGGTTTCAGAGTCGAGAGAAATGAATGATGGCAAAAGATTTTATCAATGTCGAATGTTTGGAACCGGTACTTAACAAAGAATTCATATCGAGTTCTACAAGAGAAGAGTTAGTTCAAGAATGATGACTTGAATCGGAGGAGAATCAAATGCGAATACCGATAATTATCGAGGCACGAAAACTTGAGGACAAGGGTACTTTCTAGAATTGAATTTCTAATAGGATTATCAGCAAGACTTAGGTACATAAGAGTTACCGACGAACGACACTTGACGGTACCGTTGAGGGCTGATGTTATAAGAAGGAAGGACATACAAAAGAACTTCAAAAAGTTGACACCAAGGCTTAGTGTAAATGAGAAAAGGACTTATAAGGATGAAGTCGCGGGGCTTTAATAGTATCTCTCGAGGTAATATATAAAACTTCTCCTAGTGCGTACTCCTGCCTACACCCCTTAAAATAGGATAACTTGTTGCATGAATTACTGATCTTCGATCTCGATGGTCATACCCATCCTTCGCATGTAGATTCCTTGCTACTTTCGATCCCGATAACGTCCTAACACAACTCGTTATAAGACTCAGGCGTAGAAGATTTTAGTTCATATAATGTACAAATGATAATTATTATTAATACAACGCATCCTATAGAGCTCCAATGCAACAGAACACATGGTTTCCCATAACCCAAGGCCTGAAGGTTCACTAAACCTAGGCTCTGATACCAACGGTGACGCCTCATCCTCCGGGCACGTCGGGGCATACGTAAATATAAATAAAGCGATATTCTAGCCATTTATTCATATTTACATATGTTAATTATTACATCATAAAGGAGTTCTGAACCGTTCAAAATTACATTACTATTACAGTTTCACTGAGAAAATTCAAAAATTACACAAAGTATCAGAGAACTGAATATAAAAGCGAAAGCAGAGGTCTCAACTCCTCGGAATGCATCAGCGGGATCCACGTGCTCTTAGAACTCACCCTGTTCTTCAAACTCTTCTTCTCCCTCGCGGGTGAACTCTTCCAGAAACTCCTCACCTGTGGCACGAATTCCATGAGCCAAGGCCCAGAAGCAAAACACTCTAACCTTCAAACTAATCTCACGGCACAAAATTCACCGCAACACATACTATATAACACCTAGTACAGTTTATAGTCAAGGAGATAGACTAATTTATGACATGATAGCATATAAGTTAATAAACATGCGTGTATGAAATGCAGATGCCCAACCCAAAATGCACCCAGATAATAACAGGAATTCCACGCCGGGAATCACCAGAGTAGACTTAATGGGACTTGATCACCAAAGCCATCATCGTGCCTCGTTACGAATTGTAACCACGTCGCCTGGCTTCATGCCACAGCTATTTTACTCAATGGCAACGACGTGGGGGTTAGCCAACTAAAATATTCAGCCACCCTTATTCGGGCCAACAATTTCTACCTTAAGATGCGTGATGCCTTTGCCGGTATCAACCAAAAGTCTAAATCATCAAAACCAGAATGCTAGCGACGAACCTATGGTGTCCAACAATATCCTTAAACCATTTCAAACACCAATCAAATTTGTAACACCGAGACGTACCCAAGGTGTACAAGGGGAATATATCCCAAAACAGTTTCAAAAATGGCAACCAGCGACGCCCTAGACATAGAATCATGAAAGATAACTCAACATAACCCATCCTGATTATAAATCAACCAATCGAATTCTGAGTGGCACCATTATGTTCCCGTATGTTAGGTTCTCGTACATCAACTACAGCGTATAGCGGTAGTTCGGCTCAAGACGTGATACTGCTCAGGACGTAACATGGCTCAGGACATACATGGCCAAAAGTTAACATATCAAATACAGTAATCCGAATGACACCATTATATTCCTGTACGTTAGGTTCTCGTATATCAACGTTCCCGATCACTACAGCGTATAGCGGCAGTTCAGCTCAAGACGTGATACGGCTTAGGACGTAACACAGCTCAGGACATACATGGCCCAAAGCTATTCATACTCGACACAACAATTTGAATGGTACCATTACGTTCCCGTACGTTAGGTTCTCGTACATCAGCGTTCCCGATCACTACGGCGTATAGCGGTAGTTTGGCTCAAGACGTGATACGGCTCAGGACATAGCACGGCTCAAGACGCACATGGCCCATTGTCAACACCCCATATCAACCACATTAAGATACAACTTAAAACGTACAAGAGGTAACCCACCAGATCCTTCTAGTACCACAATCATGATACTCATGGTATAACTACTTATATTCTGAACCACAACTAACATTAGCATGCGTTCTAATCATCATATATATACCAATAAGCACTAATCAACTAATCATCATATAAAACTTGGCTCTCACAGTAAAGGATACTCAAATCACTCTTAGCAACCGTAAGGCCAAATATCAAGTATTAAATTAAAAGAGCCGACAAAGTTTTGAGGTATCTAGACTTGGAACCAAGTTATGATTTTTAAACACCATTTAGATAAAATTATTCTCTCCAATTCTCATGTTTAACACCAAGGCCAAAACCTAAAGCAAATGGATGAACAAAACATCCTAAGCAAAAAACGGTTCAGCACTTTTCTTAAGATTTCACAAAAAACATACTTCTGTTGGTCTTCGGTTTGGGGTATCATATCAAGTCCAAATGAGCCCATTGTTTAGTATGTTCTAGTTCAACAAGTTCTCTACAAGTTACATGTTTATAACTAAGGATAGTTGTTTGGAACAAGGTAGACTTTTTAGCCATTTTAAAAAATAGGTTCGGTCAGCCGCCAAAACTCAGTAGAGCTGGTTTTGGACAGAGGGTTTGAAACGGTTTTGAGGTATCATCCCGAAGCTTTAAGGTCTAATATTTGGGCAGAAAATACTTCAATATATTATCTACAATGTTCATGTAGACCACGTTTGGAATAGGTCACTAACAATAGGGGTTTTGAGCTATATAACAATATGTAACAGAATGTTCCTTGGGGGCTGAAACTCAATAGAGACTTTCAAAGAGGTTTTGACCTATCAAAACTCAATATTTTGTTCTCAGTTTCTGTGGGTAGATATATATTCAGATTTCCTATAACTTTCATTTTTTTGACCAATGTTCGGATCGCATTTTAAACTAGGGTTTACAAGTCGGTAGTGTTGACTAGTCAGAAAATGACACACTTTGGTAAAATTGCAATATCTTAAGTTCTTGTTATGAAAATGAGTTGAAAAAAACATTGGATGAAAGATAACACAACAATATAACTCTGGACAAAAAAATAAAACTTAAATCAATTTTTTACATTGAGTTATGGCATTTCAAATCACAGGGCTGAAACATCAAAGTTCTCAAAAATTAAGCCTATTAGGGTTCAAGTCCTCTACTTATGTCATGTCAAGTTTTTGTTCCATTTCTTTGCATGCTTGTATTTTAGACATTCATATCAAGGCTCCAGCACACTTATATGTCATCAAACTCAAAGATAAAAACACACAACAACATCTCATATCATTCATAAACAAAACAGCCCCTAATCTCCAACTACGACGCCTTTTCGGTTTGATTTCAGTTCTTGATTTTTAGAGTGTTTTAAGGGATGGGTTGAGAGATATTTTGAGGGATCTTAGATACAATATTTAGAGATTTTACTTACATGTTTGAGAGATAAAAGGATGGTGGAGGATGGATTTAGACTTAGCTTTGAAACCATGGTCCCCAAAGACCCCTTTCTTGAATCCCTCCTTCTTCTTCTTCTTCTTCTTCTTCTTCTTCTTCTTCTTCTTCTTTCCTATCTCAAACTCCCATGGACCCTCAAGAACACTTAAGATCTGGTCTCTCTCCCTCTCTCTCCACCGAAATATTCAAGGGGAAGAAGGTGTTTGGCGTTAGCTTATATAGAAAAAGTTAGGGAACCAAGTAATTAATGCTTTAGTACTTTTTCTTCATTTCACATGGGCTAATTTATTGTAGTTCAAGTTGTTAGGGGACAAAATCAGATTTTTGGGAAGCTAAACACAGCTCGGGATCAGTTTGGGGTGACAAAAATATGATCCCCCATCAATCAAAGGGTTCTTGATTTTCATGCTCCTATTGTGCAAGAAAATGCATTAAAAGTTTATTTGCTGTATCTTTTTTGTGTCTTTTTCTACTGAGACTTATTATTTTAATATATTTATGAAACATATAGTATTTTCTTATATTATCATAATTTTCATAGCAATTGATTGAATAGATATAGTCTTTTAAGTCAAATTAAGCTATTTTGGCAATATATGACTTTTTGACTTATTTCATTGTGTATAACTTCAATAATAATTTGTTTGATTCTTTGGCCTATTACACTATATTATTCTGTATATTACTTGTTCAACAAGTATTGAATCATCATAATGCTTAATTTAATACATTTCTCATCATTTTAAGCAAAAAGTCACTTTTTGGCACATTTCCGAAGGTAGTCGGCCACTAAGGGTATTTTTTGCATTTTTTGATGTTATTTTGTCTTTTACTACTTAATTGTACTTAAATCCTTGATTTAGAGTATCCATATGTCAAAATTTGAGTTTTCAAGACTTCTTGAAGTATTGTGGGCAAAATGGTCATTTTGCCCTATTTATGAGAATTTTATATTTTTAATTCATTATTTCATAATATATACTTAATTTTGAATGTTAGAAGACTCTCCGGGTGCTAAGGCTTTGTTGCCTGAGTTTTGAATTTTTTTGCAGTTTTCGGGCCGAACTTAGGGTTCTCGAGTTAAGTTAGGGTTTTTGAGTTGAGTTAGGACTTTTAATCTTCTCTGTACTCTATGGCCTTGTAGACTATCTGTCACTAACACTAGGGTTCAAGTAGGGTCTTTACACGGGTCGTTATTAACTAGGTTATTACAACTAGGGTCTGTACCGGGTCATTACAACCCTAGTTGTAACAGCCTGAACTATAACTACATGTGGAGCGATTTAGCCCAAACCCAAGTATTAGCAACGGATAAATAATGAGAACTTAGGTTGCTGCATGAATTGGACAAACCCTAATCAACCCAAAACCCTAACGTGACCCGAAAACCCTAAATAGACCAAATACTCAAAGGAAAAGCCCTAATACTCAGAAAAGTCCCAAGACAACTTAAATTATGTAAATAACATGAAACATAAAATTAAAAATCAAAAATTCTCATAATTATGGTAAAATGACCATTTTGCCCCTAGTATAGTAAAAAGTCCTAAAAATCTAAAATTTGACACATAGACACCCAAAATCAGATATTTATATACAATTAATTAATAAAAAATAAAATAACAACAAAAATGATAAAATTACCCTTGCATGGCCAGCCACCTAGGAAATTGTGCCCAAAAAGCTAATTTTTTTCTTTTTAAGCTTAAAAATGAGAAAAAGATGTATAAATTAAGCATTATTTTGACCTAATACTTTTTATACAAGTAATATACATAATAATATTGCTATCAAAAGCTAACACCTATTTAATTAATTGCTATCAAAATTATGATAAATCATGGGAAGACTAAATTAATTATAAATACATTAATATAATAGGTTTTAGTAGGTTTAGATACCAAAAAATACATAAAAATTTTATTTTATGCATTTTTTTTTACAAAATGGTACCAAAACTCAATTTAAACCCTAATTAAATACAAAATAAGATTTGGAGCCACCCAAACCTGCCCTAGCCGACTTCCCACTTGCAAAATATGATATCAAATTTCTTAAATAGAGCAGGCCACCCCATGCAACCAATGAGAAAATTTATAAGTCCAAAATTTGTATAAATGCCATAATTACTTTTATTTATTCTTTTCCTTATAAAAACAAGGCTTC
>JAUMHN010239665.1:0-20042 GCA_032360265.1 Heliamphora ciliata | reverse complement strand
AATTTAGTTCCTAGACCTAGAGACCATACCATAATTGGAACCAAATGGATTTATAGAAATAAAAAGGATGAAAATGGTATTGTTGTCCGTAAAAAGGTTAAGCTAGTTGCACAAGGTTATAATCAAGAAGAAGGAATAGATTTTGATGAACATATGCACCTGTAGCTAGGATGGATGTGAGATCCGGGTCTGTTTCTTTTCGTGATATATATACTTGATATGTATATCTTCGATGTTTGGCTTACGCTTTGATGTTGTAGAACAACATGTATATATGTGTTTATGCTTTTTCAGGTTTTGATAAGGCTTGTTTCGTTGGCTTCGGGGCTGAAAAGCATGTTTGGGCAAAGTGGGTGTTGTCCAGTCAACTAGACGGGATAACCCAGTCGATTGGGTCGACAGTATGCTTGTTCAGTCGATTGGATTGGGCAATCTAGTGGATTGAGTTATGGCAGTGGACGTTTTTTTGAGATCCAGAACTCCTTCAGTCGACTGGATGGGGCATTCCAGTCGATTGGATGCCCTTTTTTTTCGTGGCCTATATATATCTAGCCCCTACTTTTTATGAAAAACCTTCATTTTCTCCCAAACTCTCCACCTTCTCTCTAGATTTTTGTGGTGCCAGGGCTTAGTTTTTGACGATCAGCTTGTGGATCCTTGTTATTCACGCTGTTGGCTTCGCATCCATTTGGATAGATTCTCGTTCTTACGAAGTTCGATTTTTCAGCGTCGAGTTTTTGATTTTTCGAGATAGGATCGTAGACTATATTGTAGTTAAAGGGTGCTACGTGTAGTTATATGCTTTTTCACCAGTTGAAAATGTTTGAAATGTTTATTTTATGTTTACACCTTGTTTATTCGGATAAAAAGCATGTTTTGCTATTTTCTTGGTTTATTACATCATATGGACTTGTGGATGTCTGATTTTCAAAAAGTGGTTTGAAAACGGTGAATTTATGAAAATCTCGACAAACTGTGTTTTGGAGGTTTGGACCTAACCCTCGAAGTTGAGTTTCAGATTTTGTAACGTTTTGATAAAAACGGTGGAAATATTTTTGAAAATATTTTTGTTTGATCTCCATACTTGATGGATGGATCTTTATACATGTTTAATGTATAATTGTGAAAATATTTTCGTAGTTGAGTTACAGTTGGTTTTTAAATAATTCTATAGATGTGCCGAGATAGCGGGTGTATTTGGCATGAGTTGCCCTCGGTGGAGTCCGAAAACGCGCGCAGCGTAGGTGCTTCATGCCTTCAGGTTAGTCCCCGTAAACGAAGTGGTAGGTGCTTTGTACCCTTCGGTTTTGGGCCCATAAATTAAGCGGTTTACATTGTTGTGACTCCGTATAGAACTTGTCATTACCTAACAGGTCTTAAATGATTCAAGGATAGGTAATGGACATGAGTTTATAGTTGTTACCTTTGTCTTTGATCTGACGGAGTCAGTACATAGGATTCATTTACTCTTTTCCTCGGCTGCGTGTTCCGAGTCGAAATATCGTTTTGTTTTTCTCGCTTGTATGACCCGAGTGAAAATAACGTTTGTTACTATTTTTCTTCAACTGTTAAACGTTATTTGTATTGTTGAAATGGTTGGGGTTTATGAAGTAAAACCATTTGGAGGCTCATGGGGTTGAGTAAACTATATGCTATGTGATTGCATATCCTGCTTTACTGCATCGTAGTCTGTTTCTATTGGGCTTCGGCTCACGTAGTGGAATTTGTTAAAACTTTTTTCAGGTGTTGTTGATCACGAGAAGTTGATCTAGAGGTGCTGTAGTGGAGGAAGGCTTTATATAGTTTTCACTTTTTGTTATGTATCCCAGCATGTGTTGCCTGTTTCTGAAGGCATGTTTTGTAAGCCTTGAAGCGATATTTATGTATGTATGGAACAATGTGTATGTTGTATTGAAAGATAAACCTTGGGTACTCTTTTATTCCAAAAGTTTTATTTTTGGCTGATTGTTTCACACGTAAAAACCTATCTTTTCTATACATGTTAGTTTGGTGGGCTTTTCACGTGACCCTAGATTTTGGGGCGTGACAATTTGGTATCAATGCTCGGAGTTCGAATACCTAAGAGCCATGGAAAGAGGGTGCATCACCTTGTGAGGATGATTACATGTGCTTGATTGCATGTGTTTAAATATTTTTATAACATGAGCATGATAGTTTGTGTATAGTGAGTATGGAGGTTAGACCTCAAGATTGATTTATCGTGCCTTAGGGTGTTTAGATTAACAAATTTGGAAGTCAAGTTAGAAATGCATTTGGTCGATGTGTTTTATAGCAAGGAATCTAAATAGGTTATCCAAATTGACACGTTCGTCTTGTCGGTTCTCCTCGGTATGTGATGTGAGATGTGTTTACAAATCTTGAATTGCTATGTGTTAGCATGGTTATGTCTTTTATGTTATTAATCACATGTTATATGAAAGCTTATCCTGTTATATTGCCTTCGTATAGAATTACGTCCACGCAGAGAGGACAGAGATGGGGTCGTGGCCGAGGCCGTGGCCGAGGTTGTGCGTATGTTCATGTTCCGGAAGAAGGGGACGTTCATGCCCCGCGGGAACATGTGGGAAGTGCTGACATTGCATAGGAGATGCTTGCTACAATGAGAGCAATGGATGAGGCGACCAGGGCCAGAGTGAGTGCTCCTGAGCCAAGGGCCTCTATGGCAATGAGGGAATTTCGACGGTTGGATCCTCCAACCTTTTCTGGGGAGCCAGACCCTAAAGTTGCTACTGAGTGGTTGGAAGTAACCACGACGATCTTGGATACCCTGGAGATCTTGGATACCCTGGAGATTGAGGAGGATGCATTGCATGTTTAGTTGGCGGCGTTCGAACTTCGAGAGGATGCGAGGGAATGGTGGAAGTTTGCTAAAACCACGGTGAATGGCACGTGGGCCACTTTTACTCGGGCCTTTCTATAGAAGTACTTCCCGGGTTCTTCGAGAGATACATACTGAGAGGAGTTTCTCTCCCTTGTTTAGGGGAACCTTATCGTGATCCAGTATGAGGCCAAGTTTATGAATCTGTCGCGGTTTGCATCTGAGATGGTGTCAACGGAGGAGTTGCGCACCAAAAGGTTTGAAAGGGGTCTTCAACCTTCCATCAAGGATAGAATTGCAACGCTAGGTTTGTGTGTTTACGTTGAGATGGTGGAAGCTGTTATTCGAGTAGAGAATGCAATGGCAGAGAGCCGCAGGGTTAGAGAGAATAGGAGCAGTAGGGCGATGGAGGTGCACAGTTTGATGGGCGCAGAAACAAGCATCGAAAGCCTTCTGGTTTTAGTTCTCATCCTGTGGGATCGTATCAGCCGTTGATGCACTTTTAGTGACCTCAACAGGAATGCTGGAGCAGAGAGAGCTCATTTGATATCAATGCGGATAGCCAGGGCATCGTCCACCTGAGTGCCCGTGGGAGGGCCAAGTTCAGAGTTCAGCGCCTGTCCAGTCATAGGGGAGAGGGCCATCAGTATGTTTTGAGTGTGGATAATCTGGTCACATCCGGAGGAACTATCCTCGAGGAGGGAGTATTTAGAGTACAACAGGAGCACCAATTGTTCCATCTACATAGGGATGAGAGACGTATCAGCGACCTAGGGCTCAAACGTCTAGATTTGAAAAAGGGGGTGCCTCAGCATAGTCCGTGAGGCAGTCGACAGCTCATGGTTACAGTGGGTAGGCCAGAGCACCGCAGGGCAAAGCATATGTTCTTACTGATCCCTGTGCTTCCAAAGCACCGACCGTGCCCAATGCTACAGCTACTCCATCCATAATCAGAGGTACTTTCGTAGTATATAGATCATAGGCTAGTGTTCTTATTGACACGGGAGCATCGCATTTCTTTATTTCTTCAGCTTTTGCATCTGCATTGGGGTTGGAGACAGACTCGTTGGGTAGTGCGTTGAGCATAGAGACCCAGTCAATGAAAATGTGGTGTTGAGTCGAGTTTGTAGATCTTGCGAGTTAGGGGTCGCCGATCGTTGTTTAGAGTTTAATTTTATCATTCTAGACATGACCATGTTTGATGTCATCCTAGAGATGGATTGGCTGACCACCTATCGTGCCTTTATAGATTGTGACCGACGGAGGGTATCGATCTGTACGCCAGAGGGTGACTGCTTTTCTTTCATGGGAGATCGGGACGAGGGTTTAGTGTCCATGCCCGGTGTTGGATAGAACCATGGAAACCTGGGTTTCTTCTTTACTGCTTTCATGTTGGATGAGACAGTTAGAGTTCGAGAGGAGTTACCCCTTGTGGTTTGTGACTATCTCGATGTCTTTCCAGATGATTTGTTCGAGTTGCCACTGAGTCGTGAGATAGAGTTTTCTATTGATCTGGTTCCAGGAGCTGCTTCCATTTCTATGCCATCTTATTGCTTTACACCGGCTGAGTTGCGAGAACTCAAGGTACAGCTTCAAGAGTTGCTTGATAAAGTGTTTGTACGTTCGAGTACGTCATCGTGGAGAACTCTAGCTCTTTTTTCTAAGAAGAATGATGGGTCCTTGAGGTTGTGTATAGACTACCACAAGTTGAATCAGGTGATGGTGAAGAACAAGTATCCTATGCCGAGGATTGATGACTTGTTTGATCAGTTAAAGGGGCTAAGTTGTTTCTCGAAGATTTGCTTGAGGTCAGGGTACCATCACCTGAGGATTATGGATGAGGACATAGCAAAGACTGCCTTTCGGACTCGTTATGGTCACTATGAGTTTTTGGTTATGCCGTTCGATCTGATGAATGCTCTTGTGACATTTATGGGTTTGATGAATCGTATCTGCTACCCTTATATGGACAGCTTTGTGGTTGTGTTCGTCGATAATATCCTTATCTATTCACCCATGAGGGAGATGCACGAAGAGCATCTGTGTACCGTTCTATAGATTTTGAAAGAGCATCGCTTGTATGCGAAGTTCGAGAAGTGTGAGTTTTGGATGTTCGAGGTAAGATTTCTTGGACACGTGGTGTCGAAAGATAGAGTGTCTGTTGATTCTTCGAAGACTGATGTAGTGATGGATTGAGAACGACCGAGGAATGTATTCGAGATCCGCAGCTTTCTGGGTTTGGCAAGTTACTACCGGCAGCTCGTGAAGGATTTTTCTAGACTTGTCACGCCGATGACGCGTCTTACACATAAGGAAGTCATGTTCGTGTGGAGCAAATCTTGTGAGTTGGCGTTTCAAGAGTTGAAGAAAAGGTTGACCAGTGCACCAGTTTTGATTATTCCATAGCGAGGTTTAGGTTATACAGTATACTGCGATACGTCGCATGACGGTCTGGGTTGTGTTCTGATGCAGAGAGGTAATGTTGTAGCTTACGAATCTCGGCAGTTGAAAACTCATTAGAAGAACTATCCGACGCATGATTTGGAGTTGGCAGCCGTGGTCTTTGCCTTGAAGACATGGCGGCACTATCTTTATGGTGAGTACTTTGAGGTTTTCTCTGATCACAAGAGTTTGAAATACTTATTTTCGCAGAAAGACTTGAATCTACGCCAACGACGGTGGATGGAGTTGTTGGAAGATTACGATTTGGACTTGCAGTTTCATTCGGGGAAGGCCAATGTTGTGGCCGACGCAATTAGTAGGAGATCTCATGGTTCATCAGCTTCTATGGCTATGCGAGAGTGGGGTATGCTTGGAGACGTTGGTGAGTTTGATCTGTGTCTCGAAGAGACAAGGAGGGGTGCGACTTTATTTTCAGTAGTTTCATGACCTGTGTTGGTTGCACGTGTGCTAGAGGCTCAATAGACAGATCAAGAGGCTTAGACGATGCAGGATCGCATTACTAGTGGAAAGGAAACTGCGGGATGGGTTATGAGTCCGGATCAGAGTTTGAGACTGACAGGGAGATTGTTTGTACTGGAGTTGTGCCGTGCTGACGTACTGCATGATTTTCATTATTCTCGTCTTGCATTGCATCCGAGAGGCACTATGATGTACCACGATCTGCGTCGTTAGTTCTGGTGGAAAGGGATGAAGAGAGATGTGATTCAGTTCATTTTTCAGTGCCTTACTTATCAACAGGTGAAGGCGGAACATCAGAGACCAGCAGAATTGTTACAGCCATTGTCGATATCAGAGTGGAAGTGGGAGAACATCACGGTGGACTTTGTAGCAGGACTTCCTAGAACACCAAAGGGGCGTGATGCTGTTTGGGTTGTGGTTGATTGGTTGACGAAGTCAGCACACTTTCTTCTCGTTCGCGTGAAGGATTCGATGGATAGACTGGGTAGGTTGTATGTCTGCGAGATAGTTCGGCTACACGGAGTACCTGTGTCTATTATTTTTGATCGAGACCCGTGCTTTACATCACAGTTTTGGCAAAGTCTTCAAGTGGCTTTGGGGACGAGCTTGACGTTTAGTACTTCTTTTCATCCACAGACGAACGGTCAGTCCGAGCATACCACCTAGATTTTGGAGGGTATGTTGAGGGCCTGTGTACTTGATTTTTTGGGTTCTTTAGAGGATCATCTATCATTGGCAGAGTTTGCATACAACAACAGCTACCTGTCCAATATTGGGATGGCATCGTTTGAGGCTTTGTATGGTAGGCCGTGTAGGTCACCGGTATGTTGGACAGATGTAGGAGAGACCATAGTTTTGGGACCCGACTTAGTGCGGGAGATGATAGAGAAGATTATCGTGATTCATCAATGTCTGGTAACAGCTCAGAGTCGCCAGAAGAGGCAGATCAGAGGAGGAGACCTTTAGAGTTTGCAGTAGGGGACCATGTGTTCCTGAAAGTCTCACCACGCAAAGGTTTAATGAGGTTTTGCCGTAGTGGAAAGCTATCACCGCGTTTCATTGGACCGTTTGAGATCCTTAAAAGGATTGGGGAGGTAGCATACTGTCAGGCCTTACCACCTTAGTTGGTGTGTGTGCACAATGTGTTCCACGCTTTCATGCTACGGAAGTATGAGCCTGACCCGTCACATGTTCTGGATTGGGCTGAGTTGCAGGTGGATGAGGATGTCACATATGAGGAGTGGCATGTGAAGATTCTGGACACGAAGGAGCAAGTGTTGAGTGGGAGGACCATTGCTTATGTCAAGGTCCTATGGCTTCATCACGGAGTTGAAGAAGCGGCTTGGGAGCTTGAGTTTGGGGTTCGTGCTAGATACACGGAGTTGTTTGCCTTGTAGCCTTGTAGTAAATTTCGAGGGCAAAATTCCTTAAGGGGGAGAGTTGTGAGACCCGGGTTCATTTCTTTTCGTGATATATATACTTGACGTGCTCTTTTTCGTTATACGTATATCTTCGATGTTTGGTTTACGCTTTGATGTTGTAGAACAACATGTGTATGTGTTTATGCTTTCTCAGGTTTCGATATGGCATGTTTGGTGGGCTTCGGGGATGAAAAGAATGTTTGGGCTAAGTGGGTGTTGTCCAGTCGATTGGACGCGATAACCCAGTCGACTGGGTCGACAGTAGGCTTGTTCAGTCGACTGGATTAGGCAATCTAGTAGACTCAGTTGTGGCGGTGGAGGTTTTTTTGAGATCTAGAACTCCTTCAGTTGACTGGATAGGGCATTCCAGTCGACTGGATGCCCTTTTTTCGTGGCCTACATATATTCAGCCTCTGCTTTTTATGAAAAACCATCATTTTCTCACAAACTCTCCACTTTCTCTCTAGATTTTTGTGGTGCCCGGGTCTAGTTTTTGACGATCAGCTTGTAGATCCTTACTATTCACATTGTTGGCTTCGCATCCATCCGGATGAATTCTCGTTTCGACGAAGTTTGATTTTTCGGTGTCGAGTTTTTGACTCTCCAAGGTAGGATCCTAGACTATGTTATAGTTAAAGGGTGTTACATGCAGTTATATGCTTTTTCACCGGTTGAAAATGATTTAAATGTTATATTTTATGTTTAAACCTTGTTTATTCGAATAAAAGGCATGTTTTGCGCTTTTCTTGGTTTATTACATCATATGGACTTGTGGATATTTGGTTTTCAAAAGGTAGTTTGAAATTCGTGGATTTATTAAAATCTCGACAAACTGCGTTTTGGAAGTTTGAAGCTAACCTTCAGGGTTGAGTCTCAGATTTTGTAACGTTTTGATAAATACGATGGAAACATTTTTGAAAATGTTGTTTTTGATCTCCATGCTTGATGGATGGATCTTTATACATGTTTAATGTATAATTGTGAAAATATTTTTATTGTCGAGCTACGGTTGGTTTTTAAATGATTCTATAGATGTGCCGAAATAGTTGGTGTATTTGGCATGAGTTGCCCTCGGTGGAAGTCCAGAAACGTGTGCAGCGTAGGTGCTTTGTGCCTTCGGGTTAGTCCCCGTAAACGAAGTGGTGGGTGCTTTGTACCCTCAGGTTTCAGGCCCGTAAGTTAAGTGGTTTACGTTGTCGTAACTCCGTATAGAACTTGTCATTACCTAGCAGGTCTTAAATGATTCTGGGATAGGTAATGGACATGAGTATATAGTTGTTTCCTTTGTCATTGATATGACATAGTCGGTATATAGGATTCATTTACTATTTTCCTCGACTGTGTGTTCCGAGTGAAAATATCGTTTTGTTTTTCTCGGCTGTATAACCCGAGTGAAAATAACGTTTGTTACTGTTTTTCTTTAACTGTTAAACATTATTTGCATTGTTGAAATGCTTGGAGTTTTATAAAGTAAAACCATTTTAAGGCTCATAGGATTGAGTCAATTATATGCTATGTGATTGCATATCCTGCTTTATTGCATCGTAGTTTGTTTTTATTGGGTTTCGGCTCACGTAGTGGGATTTGTTAAAACCTTTTTCAAGTGTTGTTGATCATGAGGAGTTGATCTAAAGGTGCTGTGGTAGAGGAAGGCTTTATATAGTTTTCCCTTTTTGTTATGTATCCCAGCATGTGTTGCCTGTTTCTGAAGATGTGTTTTGTAAGCCTTGAGGCAATATTTATGCATGTATGGAACATTGTGTATGTTGTATTGAGAGATAAACCTTGGGTACTCTTTTATTCCAAAAGTTTTATATTTGGCTGATTATTTCACACGTAAAAACCTATCTTTTCTACACATGTTAGTTTGGTAGGCTTTTCATGTGATCTTGGGTTTTGGGGCGTGATAATGGAAACCGTACGCATATTACTTGCATATGCATTTTATAAGTATTTCAAACTCTATCAAATGGATGTAAAAAGTGCATTTTTGAATGGCTTTATCAATGAAGAAGTTTATGTTGAACAACCGCCGAGTTTTGAAAACTATCATTATCCCAATCATGTTTTCAAATTATCCAAAGTATTGTATTGTTTAAAGCAAGCTTCTAGAGCTTGGTATGAAAGATTAAGCAGTTTTCTACTAGAAAATGGCTTTGTAAGAGGCAAAATTGACACAACGCTTTTTATAAAAACAAACCATGAGGATATGCTTATTATTCAAATATATGTTGATAATATTATATTTGGTGCTGTTAACGAAAGTTTGTCCAAGTAGTTCTCATTGTGTATGCGAAAAGAATTCGAAATGAGCATGATGGGCGAACTTACATTCTTCCTTGGACTTCAAATCAAACAAGCTAAAAATGGAACGTTTGTGAGCCAATCAAAATACATAAGGGACTTGCTCAAACAATTCAACATAGAAGATGGAAAAATTTTGGGAACACCCATGAGTCCATCAAAAAAGCTTGACATCGACGAACAGGGGAAACTGATAGACACTAAGCTCTATCGAGGTATAATCGGTAGTCTTTTATATTTAACCGCTAGTATACTGGATATAATGTTTAATGTGTGTATGTGTGCTAGATTTCAAGCATGCCCAAAAGAATCATACCTAATTGCGGTAAAAAAAAAAATTGAGATATTTAATCGGTACAATAGACATAGGGTTATGGTATCCAAAATTCACTTCCTTTGAAATGGTTAGTTATTCTGATGCGAATTTTGCCGCGTACAAAATCGATCGCAAAAGCACTAGCGGTACTTGTCATTTCTTCGGAAAATCACTTATTTCTTGGTTCTCCAAGAAACAAAACTCCGTAGCCTTATCAACCGCCGAAGCCAATTATGTTGTCGCTGGTAGTTGTTGTGCTCAAGTCTTATACATGAAATAACAACTTCAAGATTTTAAATTGAGCTATGATGTTGTGCCTATTAAATGTGATAATACAAGTGCAATTAATATCTCAAAAAATCCTATTTTACATTCACGAACTAAACATATCGAGATAAGACACCATTTTCTTCGTGATCATGTGCAAAAAATGTGACATTTATCTTGCATTTGTGTGCGCAAATGAACAATGGGTTGATATTTTCACAAAACCACTTAATGAGGATAGGTTTATACTAATAAGACGAGAATTGGGCCTATTGCATAATCGAGAAGTGGTATGAAATGCATTAAAACATAAAATCAATTGAAGAAAATTTTCACAGAGGAACATTAGTCGACTGAATCCCAGTCCAGTCAACTAAATGGCTAAGTCCAGTCGCCTGAAGCTTCCTATCCAGTCGACTGAGAAGTTTCTAGAATTGCTTCACCTACATCAGGTGACTGAAAATCAAGGCCAAGCGGCTGATTCAGTTCAGTCCGTTGACTGAAGACACAAGGTCAGTTGACCGAACTCTAGCAAAATGCAGAGCCTCGGTTCAGCACATTCAATCGACTGAAGGGCCCCATCCAATCAACTAACCCATCGGGATTTTAAAACCCTAGTCGAGTGCCATACATTTCATATTCCTCCTCTCTTTTTCAAACTCTCGATTTCTCTCCTCTCTTATGTCCATATAGGATCCCAAACTGTCATATATTCTTCTACTCTCTTCAATCCTCTCCTTCATCACTCTCATCCTCTCATTTCTCTCTTTCAATCCATCCAATCTACTCCATGCCGCCTAGAACCAAAGGAGGAAAGGGCAAGGGCATTACCCATTCCAAATCTTTAGAGCCAAATGAGAATCTCTTCTCTTCCTCTAGGGCTAAGGATCTTTATACATATCATCTTTCATCCCCAGAACCTATTTTTGGTAAGTTTTTCGACATGAATTTTATGGATCTTTATTTTCCTAATATATGTCGTCTCTTTGCTCAAATGGGTTGGGGGTGTTTATAAGTTTTATGAACCTAAGGGCATATATCCTCAACATGTTCAATTATTTTATGCCAATCTTATCAAAGAGACCAAACCTAACCCTTATGATCCAGATACTCATCTTATTACACACCTCTTTGGCAAAGCATACCGTTTCACTGATAAAGACATTGCTAATCTTTTCAGTCTTGGTTGGGGGGATTTCACTTGTCCTAGACCTTCATCAACTTAGATTATAGACCAAGAGTTTACTCCTCAAACGTTTTTTCCCATGGTTATAACTGAACGGGTCGTAAATTTTGCTCTCACCCTAAAATATTCTTAACTAAAACTTGAAGCAAAAATCATCTATCTTATTATTACCTACAATATTTTCCCACGTAGTGGCTCTCGCAATTACATCTCCTATCTTGACTACTTCCTTATGTGGTGTATCTACACCGGTAAGCGCCTTGATCTTCCCTCTCTCTTCTGTACATGGATGTTTTCCCAAGAGAGCACCAAGCGCCACACTCTCCCTTATGGTGCTTATCTTACTCCTCTCTTCGAGTCACTTGGTTTCTCTCATTCTCCATCAACTTTTACTCTTCCTAAATCCATTGATTTCCTAAATGCAAAATCTCTCAAACTTATGGGATATCGTTTGCAAGATGAGGGTTGGCGTTCAAAATTTGGACGAGAACGTGATGCCTATCTCGTGGTTGGAGATGGTGAAGGGGAATACGACGACGAAGAAGAGGCCGATGCCCCTTCTCTAGTGGCTACTGCAGCTCCAACTCCAGTTGATCCTCCTCTGGATCGCTCCACACAGTCTTTTCTAAAGAAGTTGGTGAAATCTTTTACCAAAGAGATCAAAGGAGAATTGAAAGTCCACAAACGCCTCACTCGCATAGAAGATGCTCTACGTATTCCACTTTCTCCCTCCTCTTCACATGATGCTGGCCATGATGATGATACTGGTAGTGATGATGGAACTAATGGAGGTGGTGACAAGGCTATCGATACCGAGGATGATGACAATGATGACTCCTCCGACTCCTTGTCTTTGTGATAATGACAAAAAGGGGGAGAAGGTAGAGCAAAATATAGTGCTTAAATAGTGCTTAACTTTTTTGGGTTTAGTTTAAGATTTTAAAAACTTTTGGTTCCATGTCTTTAAGTTTAAGCAACAATTTGGTGGATGTATTACTTTTTGGATATATGTATGCATGCTTGGATGTTCAAACTTTGAATGTATGACTTATCGTTTTTAGATATTAAATGAATGAATGTGAATGATATTTTGATATCCATGGTTATTGAATATGAATGTCAATTGCATACATTGCTCTTAAAAATGAACTCAAAGCTGTTAAGTCTTCAATTATATGCTATTTCACGATAAAATGAGCTTTTGAACTCAAATGATGCAACTATGCATATTATAAGGGGGAGTTATTCAAACTCTCAAACATGCTTATTCATATATGCTTATTGTGAGGGGGAGCATTTTATAGATTTTTCACATTATTTTGCTAATTGTTTTGTCATCATCAAAAAGGAAGAGATTGTTGGCCTAAACAAGGTTTCAACGACCATTTTGATGATAATAAACCAAGATATTTAACTGTGCAAATTGAGAATATTTTCAGGAATTCATTTCAAACACAATAATTGGAAGCCATGAAACATTCAAGTTAAAATCATTTTGGCAACTAGCTTTTAGAGCAAAGAGAAGTCTAAAATTGAAGACCAAGTTTAAGTTTTTCAATTGTATTGCAAAATAGGATCAATGTAAGTTCACTATTCTTGAGTATATCACTTGAAGCTCATAGGAAACCAAAATTGAACTATAGGACTCATGCATATCATTTTCTAAAGGATAAAATGTCTTTGTAGCAACCAAAGTTGATTTTAAATTAAGAAACATTTTACTAAATAAATCAAAATCATTTGAAATGTTTCTTGAAGTAACCAAACTTGAGTTTTAAATTGAAAAATATTTTAACAAGTTTATCTTTTGACTTGAAGATACTAAAATTCATGAAAATCATGTTTTCATTCAACTCCGTCAACTAATGGACATATTCAGTCAACTAAAAGGGTTGAAAACTGAACTAATAAGGTTCAGTCGACTGGATCATTAAGATCAGTCGACTAGAAACCTACTGGAAGTTGAAATAGCTGAACCATTATGGTTCAGTCGACTGAATCAATAATGTCAGTCGACTGACTTGAACCATGTGAGATTCAATCGACTGAAAGTAAGCCCGCAGTTCACTAAAAAGCTACTGGAAATTTGGGGTTGCTTCATTTTGGCACCTCAGTCGACTGACCAAGCCATATCAATCGATTAACCTTACCTGAAAGTCAAATTTGACCTTATAACGGCTAGTTTGACTAGAGCTATTAAAATATATTTTTACCCTCAATGGCTAGCTCGAATTTTTGCCTATAAAAAGACCCCATTATCAGAACTTAAATCATCTAAGAAGTTCTCTAATCCCATACTCTCTCATTACTCATTCTTGTGCATTTAAATCTCATACTCTTGTACATATTTGAGAGGAACACTTAGAAATCTCTTTGAGCTTCATTTGATATATTTCTTGAGAGTGAATTAATGTGCTATAGTGTTGTACTCATTTGCTCATTAAAGGAGCCTACTCTTGTACACTTTCTTCATCAAATTATTGTTGAGGCTTAGTTGTAGCCTTGTTCAAGTGAGGAAATTTACTTGGGTTTAAGAGCTCATGCGCTCTTGGTGTAAAGGTTTCTCCGCTTTCTGAAGGATAAAGGCACTCCGCCTATGAGGAGAGATTTGTGAAAATCCTTAAAGTAGGTTGCTTGGGGCAAGGACGTACGCTGGTGCGCCGAACCTTGTAAAAATTTTGGTTTCATTTCCTCTATTCTTCAAACTCTTTATATTTACATTTAATTGAATCTTTGCTTATCCAAATAAGATCAAGTGAAAATATATTGTATGTTTTAAATTGAATACTTCGAAAGAAAATTTTAAATATCCAATTCACCCCCCTCTTGGGATCCCATTACACTCATAATCGGCACATTGTTGAAGTGCTTTATGATCCTCTATGAGAGATTTGAGAAGAACTTTGAGTAGAGTTTCGGGTAGGGTACCTTGAAGTGTGATAATTCTCTTAACTAAAGGTCTCACCGGGCGTGCCAAATTTGTAACACATAAATTTCAAGTCCTACAATAATGAACACGAAAATGATGCACAAAATAATATTTTATTGATTTAAAAATAAACAGGTACAATTCTCTATGATTTACACCGAATATAATAGTGAACCTCTGATTCAATCTCCAAAAAGGTCACAATCTAATTGCTGCTGTAGCTTGTTGTCGATTTGACCTGGTTGATAACTTTTTCAAATCTTTGAACCAGAAAGATTGAAGGGATGCTTTATCAAGAGATTAAAAGCTTGATCTCGAACAAAGATTAGAAGTCCTAACTCTGTGAGATTTGACTTGTAGAGTATACTTGATTTGAAAATTCATAGATGAATCGACACGTTACTAATGTGTTTGTTAATCCTCCACGAGAGCCTTGAGAAGAACTTTGAGCAGAGCTTCGAGAAGAGCACCCAGAAGAATGCGAGGACATTCTCTTAGCCAAATGTCCCCTTTCTCATTAGCAAAGACCTCTATTTATAGACTCAGAAAAGAGGTGCCAATTTTGGTAACCCATTTGATTTAAATTTTAATTGATTTAATTTCTAAAATGGAGAAAATAATCTCTTCTTTTCATAGAAATAAAAATCAAAATTTGAATTTTGATTTATCTCCAACCTTCTTGTTATTTAATGGAAGATTTTAACATGTGTCATTGTGGGACCCAAATTTTTGAGAACTTTGACCATTTTGACTTTTGTTTAAATTATAAAAAAATATTAATCATAGTTGTTCAAATGGTAGTTAAACCGAATCAAAATTTTAATGTCTACAACATCAATTTTATTTAGAATAACTTCATTTTGGAATGAAAAATCTATTTCTTAGCTTGTGAGAGTAAGTAGGTACCAATCATGAAAAATGAAATGCAAAGTTCGAATAAGTATTCCATTCTAGCCCATTTCTACATATCAAACATGAAATTACAATTTTAAATGAAAGCCTCCCGATTTGGAATTTAATCTCCTATCTCGTTCTTTCTGTGATGCCCTAAATTATGGCGTCATCAATGATGCAATAATAATAAGTAATATTTTATTTAAAAGAGAAATATGTATCCATTTCCATTCAAACATAAAGTTTAAGTCATTACATCCCAAAATATCACAAGTGCTTGAAAGTTCTTAACTTAGACTATTATATGTGTCTCTAACGATGAGTATCCAAAGACTCAATCAAAAAAATTCAAAAGGACATGCTCTGATCTTTTCCATCCCTCTTGACTTCTACAGCTCCACATACTCTTCAGGATTACACTCCTTTGCATTTATTTCTTCCTCAACACCTGATATGAAACGGCATGAGCTCCGATGCCCAAAAAGAAACTCTAAAGCTCTACATTTCTAACACAAGTCTAGTACCAAGATGGATTGCAAACAGGGTACACCAGATGATGGCAATAATATAATGAAAATGTATTATGCATGTGATAATTCCCACCTAAACATAGACCGACCAGGATCATTTGCCCAAAGGGTTACTTATTGAGAATGAGCATCAAGGTCATTTCGCCCCTTGTTATGAAATAATGACCGCATCACTGAATGATGTACACAATTGTTTCATTCAGGTCACAAGGGCGTGCGGGGTTAGGGCAAACTCTAAATGTCCACCTAAAGTGACAGAATATTGGCCGACGACAAACCCACAGTCTTAGGCTTGGTGCACCGATTTTATAGAAAATATCGAGACAGTCGCGCCCCTAACTCTAGGGTCACGTAAAAGAATCCACCGAATTACCATTTATGAAAATAAGATTTGAATTAGAAAACCATCAACCCGAAATATAGCATCAAGAACTAAAAGGAGTACCCAAGGCTCATCTCTCATAAATAGTGTACATTCAGTTCCATACATGCATATGATATATCGCCTCAAGGCGTACATAACACGACTCTAGAAACAGGCATCACATGTAAGAATACATGCCTCCATAACAAAAAGAAAAACTAAATCAAATTCTTTCGCCACCACGGGCTCCTCTAGATCATCTCCTCGTGATCACCTATACTTGAAAAAGGATTGCACAAAATCCCACAACGTGAGCCGAAACCCAATAAGAACAGACTAGCATGAATTTAAAAGCAAAACATGCTAACACGAAAAATATGATTATTTCGACTCCCGAGAGCCTCAAAAGAGAACGGTTTTACTTCTCAAAAATCATAAATTCTCTCATCACCTCACGGCATCTAACAATGCCCAACAATACAGTAAGCATATACAACAAGGTCATATGCATGTCATACTCTTTCACGGTGTTTCACCGTGGGATAATACTAACCCATTCATGAAGCTCTTTGCGGTCTTTCACTGCAAAAAAAATGATTGTCCTAATATGCAATTCTTCACGGTCTTTCATCGCGGAACAATCACATGCCCTAATTAGCGGTCTTTCACCACGGGACAATCACATGCCCTAATATGCAATTCTCCGTATGATTCAACAGATAAAAGTATGCACAAAGTCATGCTCTAAATATCCACATACATATCATCATAACATTCACATATCCATCGAGATAAGCTCATATCTCAACCAAACATTTAAAATCTAAGCTCAACCCCAAGGGTTAGCTCCAAACTTCAAAAACACGATTTTCAAGCCTTTACATAAATCCTCCGTTTTGATAATCACCTTTTTGAAAACCATGGACACCCATGCATCCATATCATGTAAAAACCAAGAAAAAGCGTAAACATACTTTTTATCCAAACAACAAGGTTTAAACATGAAAATAAAACATTTAAAGCAATTTCAACATGTGAAAAAGCATATAATTGCACGTAGCACCCTTTAAAAATAACATAGTCTAGGATTCTACCTCGGTGAGTCAAAACTCAACGTCTCGAAAATTAAACTTCGTCAAAACGAGAATCTGTCCGGATATATGTGAAGGCTACGTCGTGGATAGCAAGGATCCACTAACAAATCAGCAAAAACCAAGCCCTGGGCCCTGAAAAGTCCAGAGAGAAGCTGGAGAAAAGGGAAACTTAGGCAAGAAGAAAAGTTTTCCAAAATATCTCCCGCGTTCGGGTATTTATAGGCCATAGCAAAATAGGGGTTCAGTCAACTGAACCTCCCCCTTCAGTCGACTGACAGAGGCTATTGGAATGAACAAAAGCTCCACCAACTCAACCCAGTCGACTGACCTACCCAAGTCAGTCGACTGACTTAGCCCACTGTCGACCCAATCAATTGGGTCATCCAGTACAGTCGACTGGACGGCAGAGAAAACAATCGCTTCTAAAAACCTTGGTTTTTCAGCCCAAAACCTAACCAAACATGCGTTAACAAAACCCGAGAAAACGTAAAACACATATATACATGCTGTTCTACGATAATGAAGTATAAACCAAACATCGAAGCTATATATATAACAAAAAAGAACACGACAAATATATATATCACAAAAGAAATGAAATTGGGTCTCACAACTCTCCGCCCTTAAGGAATTTTGCTCCCGAAATTCACTACAAGGTCAAGAAGCAAACAACTCTGGATATCTAGCACGAACCCCAGACTCAAGCTTCCACGTCGCTTCCTCAACCCCGTGATGAAGTCATAGGACCTTGACATAAGTAATGATCCTCCCTCGCAACACTTGCTCCTTCGTGTCCAGAATCTTCACCGGTCGCTCGTCATATGTAACATCCTCATCCACCCATAGTTCAGTCGAAGCGAGAATATGTGACAGGTCATGCTCATACTTCCGAAGCATGGAAACGTGAAACACGTTGTACACAGACGGCAACCGAGGTGGTAAAGCCAAACGGTATGCTATCTCCCAAATCCTTTCAAGGATCTCAAACGGTCCAATAAAGCGAGGTGATAGCTTCTCGTTATGGCCAAACCTTATCAAATCTCTGCGTGGCGAGACTTTCAGAAACATGTGGTCCCCCACTGCAAACTCCAAAGGTCTCCTCCTCTGATCAGCATAGCTCTTCTAACGACTCTGAGTTGTCACTAGACGTTGGCGAATCACGGCAATCTTTTCTGTCGTCTCCCGCACCAAGTTGGGTCCCAAGACTGTGGTCTCTCCCACATTTGTCCATCACACCAGTGATCTACACGGCCTTCCATACAAAGCCTCAAAAGGTTTCATCCTAATGCTGGACTAAAAACTATTGTTGTATGCAAACTCTGCCAACGCTAGATGATCTTTCTAAGAACCCCAAAAATCAAGTACGCAGGCTTGTAACATATTCTCTTAAATCTGGATAGTTCTCTCGGGCTGACCGTCCCTCTGTGGGTGAAAAGTAGTGCTGAACGTCAAGCTTGTACCCAAGGCCACCTGAAGACTATGCCAAAAGCGCGATATAAAGTGAGGGTCTCGGTCAGAAATAATAGACACGGGTACTCCGTGTAACCGTACTATCTCCTTGACATACAATCTACCCAATCTGTCCACAGAATCCTTCACGCGAATGGAAAGAAAGTGTGTAGACTTTATCAACCTATCAACCACAACCTAAATAGCATCATGTCCCTTAAGTGATTTAAGAAGTCCCGACACGAAATCCATCGTGATGTTCTCCCACTTCCACTCTGATATTGGCAATGGCTGTAACAATCCTGCAGGTCTCTGATTATCCGCCTTTATTTGTTGACAAGGCACCGAGAAACGAACTGAAGCACATCCCACTTTATTCCCCTCCACTAGAACCGTTGGCGCAGATCATGATACATCTTAGTGTCTTCTGGATGCACTGCATGACGAGAATGATGAAAATCATGTAGTACATTGGCACAGCATGACTCTGGTACAAATAATCTCCCTACTAATCTCAAATTCTGATATGGACTCACAACCTATCCCGTAATGTCCTCTCCACTAGCAACCCGATCCCGTATCATCTGAGCCTCCTGATCTGTCTACTGAACCTCTAGCACACGTGTAACCAACGTAGGTCGTGAAACTACTGAAAACAAGGTGGCACCTTATTGGAGGCAAGACTGCCAAGATTTTTGTCTTTGCAAATAATTATCTAAAAAAATTAATTGGATGGAAAAACGCTAAAATGGGATCCAGATAAGACTTTTGATGATGAACGATCAAAATAAAACCTATGCACCTAAAGTTAGTTTAGAAAAATTCCTTTTTACCGATCGAATCTTCAACTACGATTTGAACCCGAGTTGAAAGTCAGATCTTCTACTGTATTCTCTTATGCGATTCTTGAATGTAGGGTGGCCTACAATCTATCAAGAATGCGTACCGACAGAACCTGAACAGCTTTAGTCTTAGATGACAAGTTATGAAACTAGTTCAGCCTACCCGCATATTTATAGGGCTATAGTAGGGACCTGAGGAATAATTATGAGTAAGACTTCCAGTGGAATACAGACACGTATCAGTGGTTTTTGCAATTAAGAAAACCTCACAGCGGTATCTATAATTATGAAAAACTAGCATCGGTTTTTGTAATTTTCATAAAATACTGAATTATAGTTTACGCTACTAAATAACTATAATTGCACTCTGACCCATAATCTCAAGACCATATAGCATTGAGCTCTTGTTATTAAGTACTTATAATTTCTCCCCACGTTAAGATTCTCGATACCCGCCAATTAAATTTAGTTACTGACAATATAATTTAATCAGCATCTTGATATTCCTTAAACCCTTCCGCTTAACTTATTTGACCGTCAGATAATCAAATCCACCTGTAGGGTTTGGCCCAGTCAAAACTTATAAGCTTCCTTAAGGGGGTATCGTCAATCCCGATCTTTTGGAACGTAGATTCCGTCAATAATTAATATTTACCATATAAATAATACCGCTATCCAACTCACC
>JAUMHN010239557.1:0-20044 GCA_032360265.1 Heliamphora ciliata | reverse complement strand
GATAAATAAATTAGGTTACTGACAACCCGATTTAATTATTCTCTTCTTCTCGCAACCGCACCGCTTAACCTTTTGATTTGTCGGATCCGAAAATCCACTATACGGGTTTAGCATAATCAAACCTATAAGCAAAGCACACGAGTGGAAACTTCTCAACCTAAATTGGACGTGATTTCTGTCAGCTGATTATCAATCATCGGACAAATAATGCTAGTACCTAACTCATCGGTATTGTTGATCTCATGGAGGAAATCTCAGCCATTGACGACTCAAAGTACTGTACATTATCTGAACACAATTAATCAATCACTTCAGGATTAAGAGTTCATACAATACATGATAATACGGGATGTGGATCAATTTATATAGTCAGTATAGAATCGATCATTCCGTTGATCTCGCTCAATACACTCCAAGTGTATTAACACATCGAGCTCGAACATTGAATTTTCAAAATCTGAATTCGATCCGTTCAACCTAGCTAAGACCAGCTACTATAATGATGTACTACAATCGTACCAATGGAATGTCTGGGTCTATTGCGATTGTGAGCCTACCTGTATAATCTTTCAGAACCTTTGACTCGACCTTCCATGCAGCACACACGAAGTCAAATACTAGATAGAATATACAGACTATGCATTCATACATAACAAATATAAATATAAAATCATAAATGCAAAACCATCTCAAATGTTTCTAATTAATATGCCAGGGATCCAGAATAAAATACATAAAAAGCATGACTTTTCAATATACATTCCCAACAGTATAGTGGCTGTTCGGCTCAAGGCGTGATACGGATCAAGACGTAACACGGCTTAGGATGTATATGGCCCATTGTCAACACCACTTCTATAATATAACCATAAATCAAGGAGCGACGGAAACCAAATGGACATATTCCCACAAATAGGACCAAGGTACGAAATAACTAAAAATCAATGTACAGAATGCAACCCACAAGATACCCCAACTGCAATGCAATGATACTTATGGTACACCAACTCGTATCTTGAAGTACAACTTAACAATAGCATGATACGAACTAAACATGGTATGACGTACAAACCAACATAGCATAAAGTACAAGTCTTTAAAGTTTAAGGTACAACTCACTAAAGCATACACTACAAGTATATGAGGCACATGTTGTAACTTATGTGACATGGATTCAACTTATCGGCATGGTTTTTAATAGTCAAATTATTAATTTCATACACCAATTACTCACATAAATCATTTAAAGTTCATATATTCAAGTTACACAATGTAACATGCTACTCATACACTTAGTCAAATTTAGGCAAATGTTTAATCACCAATTTAAAGTTACAACGGTGTTTTGAGGTATTTAGACATGGAGTGAATTTTTGATTTTTGAACACAAATTATATAAAAATATTTTTTAAAACTTTTATGTTTTACACTAAGGTTAGATCCTAGGAAAAAAATGTCATTTATTTTAATTAAGAAAAAATCATTTAGTACTTTACAGAGAAAAGTGCAGAAATTGGGACTTTGTTGGCCTCAATTTTGGGGCATCAAATCAAAGATTATGGGTTTGAGTTTTGAGAATGTTTTATTTTAAGGTGTCCCCTATAAGTTTCATGTTTTGTTTTATTTTAAGGTGTCCCCTATAAGTTTCATGTTTTGTGCTAAAACAAGTTGTTTGGAACAAGTTGATGATTTTGGCCATTTACTAAAATGGGTTCAATCAGCATAAAAAGGTTCAGCAGAATCGGTTTTCAACAGAGAAGTGGATAATTTAACGATTTTCACCGTTTACAAATAACCAGTAATATACATAGGCTCTATCTAAATCTCAACAACAATATCACAAATCAATTATATATCGTACGTCATCCATCCTACTTTCCATGTATACATTTGAACCTCTAGTTGCAAGTGAATAACATAAATCAACATACAAAATAGCCAGATAAAATACTCTACGTACATTAACCCAAACTACCGCTAAGAATTAGTCATACAGAAGGAGAATTTGGTCTATAGCTTACATCAAAAGAATTATAAGTACCGAGCATAGAATTTCATAAACTGGCACTAGTAGAGCTCTAGTCAGGCACTTGAGTGCCGGTACTCTAGAAGCTGGTGCTCGCTGGGCACTCGAGCGTCGCTAGTTTAGAATGGGGCGCTCGCAAAGCACTCGCAGGGTGCTAAAGCGCCAAACCGTCATGAGGTTTCCAGTATAGGGTCAAGCGTCGTCGCGACAGATTATTTTTAACCTAGGGTTTCTTATATCATTATGTGATGTATTCATTGCATAGATTGTTGCAAAGAGCCGTGTGAGGTATGAAAAATAGTCTAAAACTATTGTATCTTGGATCTTTGTCCTACATAGTAAAAACTCGCAGCATCCGTGGACGTAGGCATACTTATTGAATCATGTACATCTCGTGTTTCTAGTGTGCGATTGTTTCTCGTACTTGTTTTCTATTCATATTCATGATTGCTTATTTCAACATCCTGTTAGGGATTAGTTGATTAAAATCCTAATAACTGGTATCAGAGTTTGGTTTGTCGAGTGAAAGCGAAGGCGGCAGAAGACGAGAAGGTTAAGATCAAAAAGTTCACCAGTTGTAGACGCCCCAATCTGGCAAAGCCGAATCTTAGGCGCCCATCTCGAATGCGCCCTAATAATGAAAGTATGAGAATCATGCTCGAGGATACCCTTAAGCAAGCAAAATCACGAGTATGGCTCAAAATCTAAAAATCTTAAATAAACCTTCAGGCCGTAACATCTCTATCCACACAGCCGCCACCTTTTTGAAAATTCTAGAACATGTCGTGTCCTTACTCTCACGGCTGTAGCATGTTTGAAAATCCTAAATCAAGTCGAAACTTTCTTTTTCACGGCTGTTGCTTCTTTATCCAAGCCGTAACTTTTGAAAGTCATGGCTGCCATTTTCATCACCACAAAGATAGCAGCTTGCACCGTACAAAAGCAAAAAGATAGTAGCCGTCACTAATACTCCTTTTTGGATATGTGGCAGCATCCGAAAGGGGGTTTGTGTTGCTCGCTTTGCCAAAAATAGGCGACAATTCCAAAGAGAAACAAAAGAGAGAGACATACTTGGATACCAGAACTCTGCCCAAATACTCCCCCACCCGATATTCTCCTATCCATTCCATACTTTTCGAGCCTCGTTTATGGTCTTACTTGCCTCGGAGGAGTTCTTGGAGCACGTATATTGGTTCAGAGGTATTGTATTCTCACCACCGAGGGGCCATTCGAGATGGATATTCACACGGGTTAACCTTAGGATACCCCGACTCTTCTTAAACTCTCATCTTTTTCCCCAAGGGTGTAGTAGATAATGTTTCCATTGTTTTTACTTCATGTTTGTCATTCATTTCAATGTAAATATTCATTTTCTTAATGTTTTTCAGCTTTAACAGTATCTACATAGACTTCTATTTCGTATATTTATGTTTGTTTATATCCTGTTTCGATGCTTACAAGCACGCTGAACACATCAGAAGCCTACTGAGATTCGAGAACATGCCGATCGTAACTTTCATATGTCACAGCCGTGTGCTATTAAACTCACAGAGACGGTCGTGTCCTTTTTATAAGAGCCGTTACATTTATGCCTCTATATATGGACGGTCGCAACATTTTATTGTTACGGTTGCGACATTGTATAAAGGCCAAAAATGCAAAAAACAAAACCTTTTCAAAACCCTCTGTTATCTATTTATTTCAAGTTTGTACATCCTTTTATGTCTCTGTTAAGTATTTTCTTCTTTACGTATCTCTGTTTAGTTTTCTGTCAGATAATGAATGGTAGATCTGGCCTAGGCAAAATGGGTCATGGTCTCCATTCTATATACTTTTATATTTGCATAATTTTGAGGTTTTGTAAATGTTACGACCGCCTTCTTTTCTTTCATATTTTTCACAGTTGTCATCTCCTTTGTTACGGCCGTGTAATTTTTGAGAGATCAGTAGTATGTAAATGTGTTTTAAGCTCTCTGTTATTTATTTTTGATATCCTGTATATTCTCTTTAAAATTATTACTTGCATAGAGGACGAAGATGGTAGATTTAGCCTAAAACCAATAGGTTATGGTCTCTGTCCTGCATATCTTATTCATATGAGCCTATTTTAAGCCACGTGTAATGTATATACCCTTTTTGTACCTCTTAGAAACCATGGCCGTGACATTTCTTTGTTGCAGCCATGAGATATTTTTATTTTGTTTTTTCGCTGTAACCTTATTTTTGTCACGGCTGCATGTTTGATGACTTATTTTGTTACGACGACAACATTTGTTGCCAAGGCCGTGAGTTTTGTGCATAACCAATAGCTTAAATATGGTGTTTAAGTCTCTTTTGTTGTTCTGTACAGCCTGTTTATAGCATAATAAGGACAGAAACATTATTGTTTGACCCTTAGAATCTTACTTGTTCGTTTACTGCTTATTTACATATTTTTTGTTTTGCTTTGCTCAAATAATACGTGTAGCATATCTAGAAATAACAACTAAGTTGCATGACCCTAGGATCGTAGTCAAATTTTTGTTTCTTTGTTTACTTTTGTTTGAACTCTCTTTAACCTCCTATTCTGTATATGTTATCTTTAAAAAGTTTACAACAAGAATCAACATTGACAGAATAATGGCCAACCTTATGGTTGGGCAAAAAGGTTGTCTAACACCTTTATTTTTCGTACCTTAGTCGCTGAACCATCTTTTCTCTAGTTAAATTTTTTTAAAAGACCCGCAGTCTTCTTTTTGTTTTTCTTAGTTTTTCTCAAAAATTAACTGGCAACTCCATTTCTCAAAAATGATGCTCAGATATCTTGGATTTTTGTTTTGAAAAAAAAAAGAATATTTTCCAAAAACAATAGATATCTAGTGCATCCCCCACGCGCTCCCTGAAAGCATCCGCACCAATGCAGACATTGGATTCTAGAGGATGCATATTGAAAACTATGGCTTCATTTGGGTAACTTGCTTATTTGCTTATTGGCAAATAAGCAAAAATAAGAATAAGCCAAAACAAGAATAAGCCACTTTGTTTGGCTCAATTGGCTTATTTGCTTATTTACTTCGTTTGGGAGGATAAATGGCTTATTTGCTTATTTTGGCTTATTTGGCTTATTTTGATTTATTTGGCTTATTGGCATATTTTCTTATTAGCTTATTTAGTTATTGACTTAAATCTTACTTATTTGACAAATCAAACGAAGTTGTTCATCTGGCTGCTTGTAAGCCAATAAGCCATTTACCCAAACGGGGCCTATATGTACCAGAATAATCTATATCTACCTCTCCGAGGAGAGAAACTAGAAGGCATGAAGGAGGAAGAATGTCACTCCTTGACAGATAAGCCTTAGGGGTTGTCACGCCCCAACTTTTAGAAAATGTTCCAGTTGTTAAATTTTAAAAAAACTTTAACATAGTTTCTCCTATTTTTTGGATAATCCAACACTTTTGACTGTTTACAAATAACCTGTACTATACATAGGCTCTACCTGAATATCAACAACAATATCGCAAATCAATTGTATGTTGTACGTCATCCATCCTACTTTTCATGTATACATTTGAACCTCTAGTTCCAAGTAAATAACATAAATCAATGTACAAAATAACCGGATAAAATACTCTAAGTGCTTTAACTCAAACTACCACTAAGAATCAGTCGTACAGAAGGAGAATTTGGTTCTTATAGCCCACATCAAAAGAACTAGAACAAAGTCAACAATACTATAACTATATAATTAATATTTTGACAATTCCCAGGGGGAGCTCCAGATGTAAAATCAATCAAAAGGAACATCAACACTTAGAATGTTTAAACACGTGAACAAATCAAAAGGGTTAATATTTATCAATAACCCACAAATGTAAGTATGAAAAAGGTAGATTAAATATATGCCAAATGAGATAAATAAAATGAAAGTAGGTAATGTCCCATTTTGTTAGCTCCACAAACTTTTAACAATTTTGAGATTAATTCCATATATCTCTTATTCTTTGATATTTTGACGTTTGTTATTTTAGAAGTTAAGTTTATATGTTGCAGCACGACAAAAACTGTGCAGAAGCCACGAGTTGGTCAAGACCGCTCGATCGGTTTAAAGAAGCCCGATTGGTCTGTTTCAAAGAAACACTTTAATTTCTACTAAGGTTGGGGCAACTGTCATTTATGCAGAGTATATGGATTGGTCCCGTAGTTTTTACTCCAGTTGGGATTTTTCACATAAAAATAGTGTGGCTCGTTTGTTTGTGTTTTATTTTCTTGTGTGGCTATTTGTGATATATTGATTAATACAAATCAAATCATTCTTAAAAATAGGTTTTTCAATTGGTATTAGAGCGGGTCACCTAAAATTTTATAAATTCTTTTTATATAAGTATTGATTCAGTTGGTTGATTTACAATAATGGATATGATTAGAGAAGGCACCTCGACCAGTAGACCTCCCCTTCTTGATGGATCAAATTATCTGTTTTGAAAAGTTAAAATGAGGGCTTTTCTAAAATCGATTGACGAGAGAGTATGGCTATCAATTGTCGATGTCTATACATATCCTACCATATCCTACCATAATTGTTGACGAAAAAATTGTCCCTAAGCCCTCAACTAGATGGGATAAAACAGACTTTGGAAAAGCTGAATAGAATAGCAAAGCCATAAATGCTATTTTTTTCCTTGCAGAGTTACTCAAGAAGAGTTTCGTAGAATTAACATTTGTGACTTAGCTAAAGAAGGTTGGGATATTCTTCAAGTCACTCATGAAGGAATTCAAACCGTAAAAATCTCAAAACTTTAACGTCTCACAACAAATTTTGAAACATTACGTATGGAAGACGATGAAAAATTTAAGGATTTTTACTCAAAATTTAGTGATATTATCAATGCTTCTTTAATCAAGGTGAGAAAATTCCTAACACCAAAGTTATTCAAAGAGTTTTTATATCTTTACTCGAACGATTTCAACTAAATATCACTGCAATAGAAGAGAGCAAAGACATAGACTCTCTTACTGTTAAAAGTTTGGTTGGAAACTTGCAAACCTATGAACTAAAATTTTAAAATAATAAGGTTTCAAAAAATGTGGCTTTTACTTCTGCTCAAGGTGCTACAAGTGACTATGATAATGAACTTGATCCAGAAATGATGGCTATATTTGTGAAAAAGTTCAAAAAAAAAATTGAAAAAATAAAAGGCGTAATCAAGAGGATAAGTCTCAAAAGAGAAGAGGTAATGACAAATTCAGAAATATGTCCAAGTTTGGTAAGAAAAGGTCAAAGGGTCAACCATTTGGTGTTCAATATTGTGAATGCAAAGGACAAGGACATATTTCTCAAAAATGTTCGACAATTTTAAAAGGAAGCAAAAAGGATTCACTGTCAAATGGGATAATGAGAATCAGCATGAAATGGGTGACGAGAATAACTCCAATGATGGAGAAGGCAATTCTATTGCTTTTGTTGCTTCTATACAAGATGGTGATATTGAGTCTAATGATGGAAACATTGTCAGCGACTCTGATGAAGAAGAGGGGGAAGAGCTTACCAATGATGAAGAAAGTGAATCTTTTCAACAAGCTTATGTCAAATTGGTCAATAAATTTAAGTTGTGTGAAAAAAGAAAAGGAAAAATTCAAGCAAGAGCTAACTAAAGCTCAAGCACTTGTAGAGAGATTAAAGACAGATAGGGAGACTTTGTGTAAGAAACTTGTTTGGTGTGAGAAAGGGAAAAATGAAATGTCTGTTTTAAGTCAAACCAGGAAAAACAAGATAGATGTCCTTGAAAAGGAACTATGTGCCAGTCAAAAATCAAAGAAAGAGCTTGAATTGAAATTTGCTAAACTTGAGAATGATTTTTCTAATGCTCAGCTACTTTTAAAAAGTTGAAAGCAGGTACTAAAGCCTTGAATGATATGCTTAGTTTGCAAAAAGCTACATCATATAGAACATGACTTGGATTTCAAGAAGGTGCATCTTCTTCAAAAGGTGGAGGTAAAACTATATCTATTAAATCCAGTAATATTGCAACACTAACACCACCTACTAGGAATGTTGACATAAATGGTCAAGCTTTGAAAATAACCAATGCAAAGTGGAAAAATCAGACGAGTAAAACAACCATTCCACATGGTGAGGTAAGTAAGGCTAAGTTCAACCATGTTTGGCATCATTGTGGTATTCCTGGCCATATACGTCCTAACTGTAGAAGATTGAGGAGAACTTATGCATCTGATGATGATTTTGTTCCAATTTGTCATTATTGTGTAGCTAGGGTGTGAGACCATGTTCTGTTTTTTTTTGTGATATATATATATATATATATATATATATATATATATTCGGCGTGTTTATTCGTGTTTATATATGTTTTGATGCATAATCGGGCTTAGTTATGCATGAGGGGTTGGTTCCCGGGGTCGTTGGGTGTTACAGCGCGATTTAAAAAAAAAGATATTTTCATGGCCTATAAATATCTAGCCTTTAGATATTTGTGGAGATATTTTGGAAATCTTGGAAGCTAAGTTTTTTTTTTTCAATCCAAAACCTCTACCTTCTCTCTAACTTCTCGGGGGCCCGGGGCTTGATTTTTTACGAACCAACTGCCGATCCTTGTTATTAGCATGGTGGTCTACGCTTTCATCCAGACGGAATTTCAATCTGGCGAAGTTCGATTTTGCACGAGGATCAAGACGTTGAGTTTTTAACTCACCGAGGCAGGATCCTATAATGTATAATTGTTAGAGAGTACTACGCGTAATCACATGTATTTTTACCGTTTAAAAATACATGAAAAGTTAGTTTATGTTTCGAAAAGTTGGATTTTGGTTCAAAATCGCTTTTGGGTTGATTTCGATTGGAGGAAAAGGGTTTTGAGGCTTTCCTTTCGGTGTATCTTTATTGCTTTGGGTTTGTGTGTGCCCGTGGGTTGTAAAGGAAGTGTTTGGTTGGTTTAATTTGGAGCTAAGAAGTTGTTTCAGTAGCTTGGGTTTGTTTTTCACCATCGCCTGTAGCTTATTCTGAAATTTGAGAATTTTGGATTTTTGTGTCGACATCTTTTGTTGTTGGTGTCGACACATTTTCCTTCTGTGGTGTTGAGCACGCTTCAGTGGTTGTTACGTTGAACTATCTGTTCTTTTGTGTCGACACCATTTTCTCTTTGTGTCGACACCTTTTGTTGTTGGTGTCGACACATTTTCTGTTTGTGTCGACACATTTTCTTTTTGTTGGTGTTGAATATTTTGTTGTTATTTGTGTTGACACATTTTCTATTTGTGTCGACACTTTCGCTATTTGTGTTGACACATTTTCTATTTGTGTCGATACCTCTGCTATTTGTGTTGACATATTTTCTATTTGTGTCGACACCTACGTTGTTTGTGTCGACACCTTTTCTGTTGGTGTTGTCCCTTTTCTTCTTTTGTGTGAGAAGAAGAGTTTTGGGATCGGGGTGAGTTCTTGGCGCCCGTGGGGTCCTAGAATGTGATGTTCGTCTATAGTTTTCAAAGGAAAGGAGGTTTGAAAATGAGAAGTTTTGTGAAAGTGGTGAAATTGTGTTTTTGGAGATTTAGAACTAACCCTTGAAGTTGAGTCTCGATTTTCAAACATTTTGTTGGAGTATGTTTTTACATGCTAATAAATCTCCATGGTGATGGATTGGATCTCTTTTTATACCTGTGTTGTATAACTTTTTTTATGGGTTTGAAATGGTTTTGAAATGTTTTCCATAGATGTACCGTGACAGTGAATATTTTGAGTTGGGCTTCCATTGCTCCTTAGTGCAAGTCTGAAAACGTACGCAGCGTAGGTAGTCAGTTTCTTTGGGTTAGTCCCCGTAAATTAAGGGTGGGTGCTTAGTTCTCTCGGGTGTCGAACCCGTAAATTAAGCTTCTATCAGGTGCCTCCGTTAATGGCATCAGGTGCCTCCGTTAATGGCGTCGTTGTCGTAACTACGTATAGAACTTGTCATTACCTAGCAGGCCTTAAGTGGTGATTAGGGTAATGGGCAGGAGTCTATAGTTGTTACCTTTGTCTGTGCGGCAGAGTCGGTACATACGATTACATTTTGTCGTGTCTCCTCGACTGTGTATTCTGGGTGGAGAATGCTGTGTTTTTTACTGCTTTTCTTTAACTGTAGCATGATATCTGCTAGGATGATATGCACAGTTATCAAGGATGAAAACGTGTGCTTTTGAGAGAAAACCTTTTTGCTCCCGTGGTTGAGCCTGCAGGCTTATGATTGCATAACTTACTTTACAGTCTTACTGTCTATTTTCTATTGGGTTTCGGCTCACGGTGTGGGATTTTGCTGTAAAATCATTTTCAAGTAAACATGTGGAGTTGACCTAGATGCAGTGGTGATGGAAGACTTGCTGTAGTTTTTCCTGTTTTTGTACATATATTTTTACTTGTATTGCCTGTTCTGAAGGCGAGTTTTGTACGCCTTGAGGCAATATACTTATTCATGTATGAGATTGCATGTTTACTGTTTATGAGAGCTGAACTTTGAGAATCTTTTTATCCAAATATTGTCTACTTGGATTTCCAACTGTAAATCTTATTTTTATAAACGATGTTTTAGTAGGCTTTCGCGTGACCCTGGTGTTTGGGGCGTGATATAGGGGACATATTAAGCCATATTATTTTTATTTGCTTGGAAATTTTAATTCTTATCTTAAATATTTTACTTGTTCCTAGGAAAGGTACATTATTAATCAAATGGATAAGCTCACGAATAGAATGACCTATCCCAGGATTAGGAGATCTGCTTGAAATGCATTGACGAAAAATCATCTTTTCAAGGCATTATCCATACTCCTGGTTTCACAAAGTAAAACTAGATATAAGAGAATTTGGGTAAGAAAAAATGATTTAGACGGCTTTAGAAAAAGTGATTTAGATGGTCTTCTTGCATGTCAAAATCGCTAATTTTTTTCTTTAGATTTGATTTTCTTAGATTTTTTTGTGTGTTCTTATTGAGTCATATCAATTTAAATAAAAGGGGGGGAGAGGGGAGTGGGGGGACAATATTAAGGTGTGAGTACCGGCTTCTGTGCATTGGGGTTAACTTCCTGTGAACTCTCATTGTCTCTTCTTTGGGATTCAATATACATCTTGGATTTTGGATAACCTTATCCATATTTGTTTTGGAACGTCTTCAGAGTTGATGCTATTCTGTACACAATTGAACGTAGTCAGACGTAGAGATCCTCTGAACTTGTGATCAAACCTTTCTATGAGTCTTTCTTACTTCGAGTTTTTCTAAGTTTTCACATACTGACGTCATGGTGGTGTCTCATCATAACCTAAGGGTTAAACTCCCTCCTACACAACGTTGTATTTCATTGATAGTTGGCTTGATGAAAGGGCAACCTATACAAGTTTATCTTACTTTTTGCAATTAGTGTGAAGCCGCCAATGAAAGCCATGTGGTTGATTGTCACACAATCGAAAGGAAAAAAAACTAATATTTACAATTATTGAGGGGGAGTTCTTCTATAAGGTGCTCTAAGACTGAGCTAGCTTGACTTTATGAAATTCTTGATTTCTAATAAGTAATGTGACTCAGTAATATCGATTCCATATAGGATTTGATCTTCGAGTTTAAAAACTTTTCAATTCACAGACTGACACACACACACACGCACACACACACACACACACCGTGCTTTGTATAGAATATTCTCTAACTATGTTTCGCCGTATATGAATATAGGCTATTTTGGACTCTTTGGGTGTTTCAGACTCATTAACTAGACGTTATAGTTTCGAATGTGTAACTAAATGCATAGGTCTTGTACCTACTCCTTAATTTTGATCCCTACACCCAGACAAAAATATCTTTTTATTAGTTTTTTGGTTCTTTCTTGGTCTTTCTGTGTCTCGTGGTCTTTTTTTATTTATTTTGTTTTGATTGAGTTTGTCAATTTGTAACAAAAAGGGAGAGAGATATGTTGTTAAGGGGGAAAGACATCTAGCTAAGTGGGAGCTTTTGAGAAAATTTTCTAGCATTTTTTTGGTTTGTTTCTATTATGTGATATTTATACTGCACATGCTTTTAATACTCGGTTTGGTATAATTCATTGTGAATGGAATTCATTTTTTTGCTACTTGTGATTTATGCTCTTTCATTTTGAATGCATGCTGATTATTCTTTGTTAATTCCATGACAAAAATGGGGAGAACAATGGATAAACTTCTTATAAATGATTGCATGCTTTGAATAGCTTATTGAGGTTGGAACTGTTGAACTATTAAATAATTGGAGTTTTGTTACATAATTTCTAAAGGGGGAGATTGTTAGGAATTTCGATCTCCTCCATATTATGTTCTCATATTGACAAATCTTGGCAAGTCTGGCAAAACATATCTCTCTTATTTTCTGATATTTTGACGTTTAATCTTTTTGGAAGTTAAGTTTATATGTTATAGTATGACAGAAACTGTGCAAAAACTGCAAGCTAGTCAAGACCGCTTGATCGATCTGATTTGCAAAAACGCTTTAATTTCTGCTAGGGTTTGGGCAGCCCATCATTCACGTAGAGTATAAAGTTTGGGATTTTAGAGTATCAAAGTGCGTGCTTTTAGAGAACAACTCTGAACTACTTCTTGATGATTTCTTAGACATTCAAGATCCTCACGAAGATCATCAAGGCGACAAACTATTTTTCTCTCATTCAAAACTTGAGTGGATTCTCAAGCGGTGAAGACCGGTAGTAGATTCCATCAATGTTCAAGCATAAATTGGTGTACGTGAATTCGACAAGAGTAATTTATAGTCGTAAGTTGTGAATTCAACTTTGTATTGTAAGAACTCTTATAACCAATACTTTTTATAGTGCTTGATCTCTTTTGGATCTAGATTGGTCCTGTGGTTTTCACTTGAATTGAGGTTTTCCACGTAAAAATCGTGTGCCTCGTTTTTTTATGTTTATTTTCTTGTGTGGATGTTTGTGATATATTAATTAGTGTAAATCAAATCAATCCTAAAATGGGGGTTTTTCAGAAATCTTCCCACACAAATAATGAGGGAAATAAATATCAAATGCGAAAGAAAAATTAAATAAATATCCATCTAGTGGAGATAGATTGGCTGGTCAAGTTTTGAATTTGTTCTCTAATGGTTATACTTCGAGTTCTTAGGGCAGCTAAATGTATTCGACCGTTAACTTTAGGACTCCGAGACTAGTCAAAATACGTGCAAAATAACTTGAATATCATATATATTATCATAAAAAAGAAAGAAAATAAATATCCAATACGCAGAGTCATGGTGGTTGTTTGCGTTTTGAAAAAGAAGAAAGAAAAAAAAAGGATTTGTACTTGATTAGTGAGAGAATTCTAGAAAGTAATGAAAATAAAAATAAAAATAATAATTATTTGTGTGTTTAACAAAAGAATGGTTTCCCTCAGGTCTGTGTGACGAGATATTTTCTTTAATTGCTAGGTATTGGTGGGGAGACTCAGAGAAAGGAAAAAAGATACACTGGCACAGATGGAATAACCTATGTATTAGCAAATCCAATGGGGGCCTAGGTTTCAAAAATCAGGAGTGGTTTAATCTGGCAATGTTGGTTAAATAGGGTTGGCAAATTCTGAACAATCCGTGCTCGCTAGTGGGTCGATTCCTAAAAGTCAAATACTTTCCCACAACGACCTTCTTAGAGGCACATGTGGGGCTAACCTCTTCTTATACATGGAGGAGCATCACTGCAGGGAAGGAAATTTTGGAAATAGGAATAAGATGGAGAGTGTGCACGGGCACACAGATTCACGTTTGGAAGGACAAATGGATCCCTAAGGGACCCAGCTTTAAGGTGATCAGTCCAGCACGACTCAATGAACCCGATCTCAAATTGGGGGACCTTATGCAGGGCGACAGGGGGGAATGGAATGGAGATTTGATGTGTCAAATATTTCTCCCATTTGAAGGTGATATCATTAGTGCAATAAGGAGTGGATCGAACAAACTCATTTAACACTATACGAAGCATGGAAGATGTATAGTACAGTCGGGTTACAATATAGTGGCTGAAGCAGCTGGGGAAATAGTTGGTTGGTCAGACTCATTAGAGGCGACATGCTTTTTGTCACGCACCGAAACTCAGGTCACGTCTCGAAACCCAGGTCACATAAACCACTCAAGAGAAACCCGTTTTATGATTCCAAGTTCCATCAAAATCACCCGAGCCCACACGAGTCCAAGAACGTAAACGAAAGCATGGTTAAAACTTTTGAAAAACGCACTTCTGAGGGTTTATTTTACGTAAAAGAATAACCCAAAAGAAAAAGCTCAGTTCCCGAGAGCCAAGCTTTAAAACAAACGAACAAAATTTTTAAAAAATTGCCCAAACCTCTCGATCAGTTAAAAGACCGCTCGAGCGGTCCCTGCAAGCCCACTGGTTTTTTCACTCGAAACATAAAAACAGAATGTTTTCCATGACCACTCGATAGACCGCTTGAGCGGTCCGTCGAGCGATCTAACTCTAGATCCTTTTTCAAAACATCACCCTTGAAAGCTTAACACTTAAACTTTTTCTCCTTCCATTTGAATACCTCCAAGGTAAAACAAGCCAACAAAAACAGGTTCAAAACCTCTCTCCAAGTACAAGTTTGATATAAAGCATAAAACTAACAGAAAACGATAATCGTTACATATAAATATGAAACATACAACCAACCCAAAGTTCCTCTCACTAGCATACAACATACGTGCATGGATAACCAAGGCCATGAGGCTTGTACAACATGTTTTAAAGTACAAAACTTATAACTTCATTACATGATCCAAATACACAATGGTATTGACGATCGATCAACAAAACTACTAAAATCAACAAAAGAGATTTTGTCTTCGCCTCCTTCGGGGCTCACCGAGATCTATCCACATGATCAAATTCACCTGAAAAGTTTTCAAATCCTACAACATGAGCCGAAACCCAATAAGAACAGATTAGCATGAATTGAAAGCATAACATGTAATCACGAATTATACGAACAATTCGACCACACAAGTCTTAAAACGATTTTTCATCCTTAAAAATCACAAGTTTTCATATAATCCTATAATATTTGACAGTTTGATAACATAAACCACACGATATTTTTCAACCAGGTATTCACAACCCCCAATGATTCAAATTATGTAATTCCTTATGTGCTTTCACCGCAGGACCAATATCCGTCCCCAATAGTGCATTTCTTTACAGGCTTTCACTGCAGGACCAATATTCGTCCACAATAATGCATGAATAACAAAACGTTTGCACGCATCCAGCTATGTACAAACAACAAAACACACATAGTAACGTCATCCATCTGACCATGGAGACCAACAAACGTTAAAAACACAGCTCAACCCTAAGGGCTAGCCCCAAACCTCCAAAATTACGTTTTTGCAACATACACATGAATTCTTCCAATTTTTAAAACTCATCCCTTTGAAAACAATGGGCACACCCACCCACCAACTTTGTAGTAAAGCACAAAAATGCATAACATGCTTTTTATCCAATCGAACATGGTTTAAACACAAAGTTAAACATTTATAGTATTTTAAAAATAGTAAAAACGTATATAAATCATATGTACCACCCTTTTAAAGCAAGATAGTCTAAAATCCTACTTCCAAGAGTTAAAAACTCGATGCTTCAAGCACCGGTGAGAAATCGAAGACATCAAAACACAATTCCGTTCTGATGAACACAAAGCCCACAGCGCGTATAGTAAGGATCGACTATTCTCATGCCAAGAGCTGGGCCCGAACCAAGCTAAAAGATAGAGAGAAGGCTAAGGGTTTGGATGTTCTTTTAAGAGAGAAAGGAAGAAGCTTGCAAGAGAAGCTTCAGTGTGAGAACCAGTGCCACTAGCTGGCATTTAATCACCCCACGTAGACAGACCGCTCAAGCGGTCTAAAGACTGATCGAGCAGTCCTGCCTAGAAAAGTTTTCTAACTTTCTGCTGCGACGTCTGACAGGACCGGTATTGAAACCAATGTGCACTCTAAACTAACACATGTATAAAACATATAGAAACATGCTTTTCTATAATGATTAAAAATGAGAACCAACACGTTACATATATACATAACAAAAACAAAAGGAATCGGGTCTCACTTTTGGAAAGGGATTTGGTCGGCCACGATTTCGAACAAAGTGAAGACCTTCATGTGGCATGCCTGTACCAACATCCTGCCAGTACAAGTGCATCTTTTTCATAGAAAGATAATCGCTGGCCCTTCATGTGTATAGTGCAGATAGCAGATTGAAATGATCATTCACTACTTTCGAGACTGCTCATTCGCTACTTAGGTTTGGGACCAGGTTCACAGCTTGGGGGCTTGGAATCACTTAGATGGAAGAGGAGATTTTCGATCTTGGGCCAAACTGATGAATAAGTCCCCTGATATGAATTGTTTTGACCTGTTCTGTATGATCAGCTGGAGACTTTGGATTGAGCAGAATTCCCGACTAGTGGGTAACTCGACAGAAATCCTTAAAACGCCTACGAATGTAGTACACCTAGCATGGAAACTTCTGACAGATTTTTGATCAATGACATCCATAGGCAATGTAAGGCCCTAACAAACTCATCAAATGGTGAAATGGGTATGACCAACAAGGGGTTTCATGAAAATAAATTTTGATGGGGCACGGTGCAAAGAAGGTTGGGCTGGGATAGGGTTCATAGTCAGAGACGAAGCAGAAGCACCCGTAGGCTCAAGGATAATGCAGATCAGGAATTCATTGGATGCAGACCATGTGGAAGTCATGGCGGCAACTTTTGCGTTACGATTTGCAGTAGAAAGACGGATGAGGCAAGTCCATCTTGAAAGAGATTCTCTCACGATGGTTAATGCTCTCATTACGAATGAAGAATATCTCTCTCATATAGGAAATATTATTGATGAAGGCAGCGAACTCATCCAGGCTATCCCCACCTTCGTCTACACTCATATAAAGCGACAAGGAAATAGCGTGGTCCATGCACTATCACGGTTGGCACTCTCGGTGGAAGGGAGGAGAATTTGGACCACAACGATTCCTAGTCACATCCGTGATTTAGTTACTAAGGAGTGTACTCATATTTGATTTCTTGATGTTTCTTTTCAATCAAAAAAAAAGAAGAAGAGAGGTGAAATATATGAATAAATAAGGGAGAGGTTTCTCTTCAGTCCTGTTATGGATTGGAGAAATCTTGTTTGATTTTTTTGGGATCTAAAGTAAATATATTTTGATAATCTGAGCCGTTTATTTTATTATTTTTATTTATATATTATTACTGTAAAAAATCCAATTAATAAGATATCGTTAACTTCCAAAACAAATTACATTTGTGTTAATGAAAATAAGTTGTGATATCTATTGTATTATTCATTTCATTAACACAAATGCGATTTGTTTTTGCAGTTAATGATATCTGATTAATTTAATTTTTTATAGTAAAAAAATATAAATTAAAAATAATAAAATAAACGACTCAGGTCATCAAAATGTATTTATTTTATACTTGTAAAATGCCCAACTATACCACTACAGTCCATAATAAGACTGGAAAGAAACTTCACCCATAAAATAAAATATTACTGTACAACCAACATATACGTGCAAATTTCTATTTTGTCCACTAAAAAACATAAAAATGCAAGGAAGTGTTATGTGTGTTTAAATTTGTGAGACTCTGACCCGTTTTCTTTTTCGGCATTTTTCGACGCGCGTTTAGCGTTTAGCGTTTTTGCTTTAGAATATTTAAATGGTTTTTAGATGCATGATCTGGCTTAGATATACGTGCGGGGTATGCTCTCGGGACCATTGGATGTCGCGGTGCGGATTTCAAATATTAAAAAAAAAAGATATTTTTGATACCTATAAATATCTGCAGTTAGATATTTTCAAAAGATATTTTCAAAACTTCTCCACTAAGTTTCCTCCATTTTCTCTCTGCCTTCTCTCTAACTTCTCAGGGGCCCAGGGCTCGGTTTTTGACGATCTAATAGGCGATCCTTGTTTTTGCATCGTGGTCTACGTAGCCATCCAGACGGAATTCTATTCCGGCGAAGCTTGATTTTGCACGTGGTTCGAGGTATTGAGTTTTTAACTCACCGAGGTAGGATCCTAAACTCTCATGTCTTATAAGGTTGTTTCGTGTAATCGTGTGTGTTTTTACCGATTAAATTGCATGAGATTTGATTTTGTTTAAAAGTTGGATTTTGGGTTTAAAAATCATTTTTCGTCGATTTTGGTTGGATGAAATCGTGTTTTGGGTGTTTGTTTTGAGGGTTTGGTGCGAGGCTTGGCGTGGGTATGTCCAAGGGTGTCGGATGAGAGTTTGGAGGCGTCGAATCGAGGTTTTGGAGGCTGAAATAGTGTTCGAAAACTGTTCTCGCCTCGGTTCAGTCGACTGGATCGTGAGGTTCAGTCGATTGGACCGTGGGGTCAGTCGACTGGACAATGGTTTTTGGGCTTTTTTGGCGAGATTCCAGTGTGTTGGTTGGGTCACTTGGAGGGGGTCCCGTCGACTGGACCTGTGCTATTTTTATGTGGTGGTTTGATGGTTGGTTTCTTAGTTTTCGATTGGTTTCCAACGGTAATCAATTGATTAGTTATGGGATTAATTAACTAAAATACTGTTGGATTCTTTTCGGGGTTTGGGTGGTCAGGTTGTGGCTTTGGGAATCATGTCGTGGCCTCGGGTGTTTGTTTAGGTGCCGTCCTCGGGGGTGACGTACATGGCTAGATGTGGGTTGTTGGGGCACGGTTGTGTGCGCCGTGGTTGGGTAAAGAGCTTGTTTGGGCTCTTGGCACCTTTAGAGGAAAGATGGTGTTTTGTGATCTCGTGGTTTGAGGGGTTTAGCGTTAGCCTTCGGGTTAAGCTTGATTTTATGGGATGTCGGTTGTCCAAGTGAGTGGATATCGGGTCATTTGACGGGTGGTGTCAAGACGTGAGGTTATGTGGCTATGTGCATTTATAACTAGTTATGTACATTTATAACTCTAGTTTATTTATGTACGAATTATGTAAATGGATTACATGATTTTGGTATCGTTACGTGTAACGTGATTTTATGCTTTAAAACTCAAAAGTTTTATAAGCATGTATATATAAGATATGAGGAACGAATGCATGTGGTGCATGCTGCATGGGTTGCAAATGTTGTGTGTGTCGTGTGTGTAGCATGTGACGTGATTTGTGAAACATAGTAATAGTATGTGGAGTTATGCATTAAAACCCAGGTTTAGTTATGCAGAGTGTCTGAAGGATGGAAATGTGATCCTAAAGACGTGTGTATGAGTGTCTGAAAGATGGAAATGTGATCCTAAAGACGTGTGTGTGAGTGTCAGAAGGATGAAAATGTGATCCTGAAGATGCGTGTGGGTGTGAATCTGAAGGATGGAAATGTGATCCTGAGGATATAAGTGTTGCATGGATTACATGAATAGCATTGTGGGACGGATAAAACTAATTTCAAATTGTTTTTAAGACTCGTGTGAATCGCGATAAAAAAAACGTTTTCAAACTATTTTCAAGACTCCTGTGAGTGAGTCAAAAGATGGTTCATATCCTCGCTTTCCCGTTCGCATGAGAAAATTGTTTTCATGGCTTGAAAGAGAGTCTAATAATTGCACCTCGTTTTCCTAGCAAGCTTAGCTTATATTGCATGTGTTGTCTAGTATCTGCTGAGCTTTGACTGACGGTGTGAGATTTAAAATATTTTTCAGGTACCGGTCACGCAGGTTGATCTGGGGTTGCTGGAGGGACGGAAGATCTGTAGTCTTCATTTTTGCTCGTTTTGAACATGTATGCTGTAACATGTTTTTTCGGTGTTGGGACCGTGTAATGTAAGCCGTTGGGCGATTATATACAATGCATGTATGTTTATATTGAGAGTGTATTCTCTGGTTGGGTATTATATTTGGATGTTTGTGGGTGTTTGTAGACACCCCAATTTGACACCGCCTAATTTTAGGCGAATCCGATGATGAAAACAGATGGATTAGTGTCTCCGTACGATCCTCGAGAAGTGATCCAAGCTCGGTATT
>JAUMHN010239449.1:0-20047 GCA_032360265.1 Heliamphora ciliata | reverse complement strand
CTATAAATCCCGGTGTCCGGTTCATTATCTCTATCCCTCTCCTTTTAATTCTTGCATTAAGTTTTAATTGCATATCTGTTTTATTGCGATATTAAAAGGTTTCTTTGAAAAGATTTTTAAATATCCATTGCTAGCAAAGAAACCCAATTCTCCCCCCCCCCCTCTTGGGTTGCCTGTTTCCTAACAATATAGGATTAGGAGTTTTACATAAGTTTATACTAAAACTATGTAATTTAATAAACAAACTTATTAGAATTATATTGATTAAAAAAATATGTTGATTTTTACCTATGAATAAAATTTGTCGGTAATGAATTTTTTATTTATCAATACATAATATGTTGGGAAAAGTAAATAAACTTATCGTACCCAAAAAAATGTTGACTTTTGCCAACGCACACAGTTTGTCGGTAATAAATTTTTATTTACCGACGATCCACATGTTCACAAAAATAAATACTGCGTAAGTAAAAGATTTACATTTTGATGGCGGGAAAAAAATTTGGCTCCAAAAGTTTTTCAATACTATTTGCCAACGGATGAGTTCTATGTCACTAAAATTTTTTTTTTCAACTTTTGCCAACGTATTTTGTTTTATCGTAGCCAAAAATATATATTTACCACCTAGAAATGTCATGCGTTGGCAAATTTAGTCGCTAATTGTACATTTTGTTGTAGTGATTTTCATTGCGTGGTAGCTCTCTGGATTGCTAGTAAAACCGTTTAATTGAATATCATTCTAAAAATGAAAAACGAGTAATAACTCAGATATCTATACACTCACACTAGCTTTGCTAATGATTGTTGAAATCATGTTTCAGGTTTCAGGCGATACTTAAATGAGCTGGCTGGAGTGGTTGTTTTCCTTCTTTTCTTCTTTTAAATGTACATATGAAAACTGGATGGTGTGTGAATATTTTCTAATATATGTATTAGTATGCTCTGGGAATTTTTGAAAAGATTATTGGGATAATTTTGGGAAATTAATAAAAGAAAATCATTTTACACCAAGGCAAATCAAAAAAGTTTTCAGAACAAGAGGTCTCGGGTGGGTTTTAACTCACTGGCCGGTCACAGACGCCATTCTAAGAAATGGGTCGTGACACAAGCCCTAGATATTTTGTGTCGACACAAAATAGTTTTGAGTTGACACTTGCGACAGATATTAAATCTTGCGCTGGTTCCAACGGTTAGATTTCAAAGCATTAATTGCCTCCGCCAACCCACCAATGGTCATCTACTTCAGATGGCTATATAAGGAGTTAATTTTTAGAGTTTCAAACAATCTGGACACTATTTTATTACTTGAATCAAAAGTTCAAAATCTTCAAGAAAGCACTTATTGCTCATTTACTCCTCTAGCCGATTCTCACTCTTTCTTGTTCATTTATTTTCAATCATTTGTAAAGAGTATGAGTTAGTGAATCTTTAATTCTCACATTTGTTGTATTAGAGGGTGTGTCACCATTGATCCTTTAAAAGAGTGAGTGATCCTCTTTAAAGAAGAGCTCAAGAGATTAAAAAAATAAGAATTGTTTTGTATGATCTTTTGGATGCTGTAAAAGGTTTTTGAATGCGCCTATGAAGCATTCGATCCTAATGAATATTTTCAATGGGAGTCTTGAGAAGTGGACGTAGGATTAGAAGAAGCCAAACTACTATAAATCTTGGTGTCTGGTTCAATTTCTCTCTCTCTAACCTCTTTAATTTTCTTGCTGTCATATATATTGCTATATCTATTTGAGAAATTAAAAGGTTTTGAAAAAAGTTTTTAAAATTGTTATTATTATTTTAAAATCCAATTCACCCCCCTCTTGGATTGACTGAACTAACAATTAGTATCAAAGCTTAGGCTCTTATTTTTTAATTAACCGTGTAAGAGTTTCTATGTCAACCACTAGTATTTGACCTATTTAGTCAGAAGGATTGTCTACCAACAGACCTCCTTTGTTCAATAGAATAAATTACAATTATTGAAAGGTTAGAATGAGAATCTACATTCCAGCCGTAGACTATGACCTTTGGAGGGTTATTATAAATGGACCCAAAAGAGCTATCAAGACTATTGAAAGTGCAACTGTCCCTAAACTTGAGAGTGAATAGATTGAGACTGATATAAGAGAGATACAAAAAAATACTAAGGCTATGAACCTTCTATATTTCTCTCTTGACTCAAATGAGTTTAACAGGATCTCCACCTGTGACACTGCCAAGGAGATTTGGGATAAACTTGAGGTTATCCATGAGAGAACTAACCAAGTCAAAGAATCTAAAATAAACATGCTTGTTCATAGTTATGAATTGTTTAAAATGAAGAATAATAAAACTATCTCTGAAATGTTCACTAGATTTATTGGTATTATCAATGGACTAAAATCTCTTAGCAAAGTTTATTCTAATGCAAAAATTGTGAAAAGAATTCTAAGATGCATGCTTAAGAGTTGGGAAGCTAGAGTCACTGCTATTCAAGAAGCAATGGATCTCACTACTCTTAGCTTGGAAGAGCTTCTTGATTCACTCATGATCTATGAGATGAATATCAAGATGAATGCGGAGATAATAGCAAAAAAAGGAAAAGAATAGCTTTCAAATCTTCCATTTTTGATGATGAATTTGATGAAGACTCCACAAGTGATGAAAATGAAGATTTAGCCCTCATCACATGACAGTTCACAAGGTTTCTTAGAAGTAAGAAATAAGGAGGAAAGAGATTCTTCAAGAAAGATAGGCACAAAGAAAAGCCCAACAGATTCAAGGGTGAGTCTAGCAGATTCATAAATGACCACAAGAAAGATGAGATCATTTGTTTTGAATGCAATAAGTCAGGCCATATAAAGGTTGATTGTCCTCAACTCAAGAAATATTTCAAAAAGGAGTTCAAGAAAGCAATGTTCGCTGCATGGGATGAGAGTGAGGATAGCAGCTCCGAGGATGAAAACGAAGAAAATAAAGTTGCTAACCTTTGCCTTATGACCAAAGAAGAAAATTAGGTAACTAATGATCTTTTTTCTTCAGAGGAACTTCAAGTTGCATTTGAAAATTTGCATGATGAATTAAGAAAATTGGGTGCTAAGAATTCTATTCGTAAAAATTTAGTTATTTCCTCATCATGTGAAATTGAAACTATGAAAGAAGAAAATTGTTTGCTATCAAAACAAGTTTTGTCTTTGAAAGATGAAAATCAAGTTTTAAATGAAAAGGTTGATGATCTTACAAAAATTGTGCATAAGTTTACTCTTGGAAAATAAAACTTAGACAAACCTCTTGGAATGCAAAAGTGTGTTTTTGATAAAACTGGAATTGGATACCAACGAAAGAGGAAACAAAAGTTTTTGAGCAATATTTTTGTTAAAGCATCCTCAAATAATTTCAATGTTACTTGTTTTCATTGTTATGAACATGGACACATTGTTGCACATTGTCCACATAGAAAATCACATACTTTGACTGCAAAAAGGGTTTGGGTTCTGCTTGAACGGACTAGTGGCAAAGAGTTCAGGTAAGTGGGGACCGCTCGAGCGACCCCCTATCTGCTCGAGCAGACTGTCAGTGAGCAGAATTATAAAATCACGGATTTAGCTTTTTTCTTTCATTTCCATCTTTTCTTTCTTTCTCTAAACTTGTGTTAGAAACCCTAGAACTTTTCTTGGTGCTTCTTAGGGTTTTTCGTTCTCCATTAGTGGTGATTTCTTGCTTCTCTCTTGTTAGAACACCCATTGGAAGCTGAAGCTTAGCGTTAGAAAGGGTGTTCCTTTTTCTAAACATGACCATTATGGGAAATCAACATTGAAACACATGCAGATTTTCAAGGTTGATGAAAATTGGATTACCCGTCGTGGTACCTCCTCTGCAAGTTGAACTCCACTTCTCCCCTCTTCTGGTTGTGCAAACTCCCTCATCCCCTTTGACTCTAGTTCTCCTGTTTCTTCTTTCTCCAGACCTGATATTCCTCGTCCCTCTTCCTCCTCTGTTCCTCCTCCTCCTTCTCCTTATGTTGGTAGTTCCTTCTCTGTTCCACCTGTTGGTCCCTTCTCCCATAAGGTTGCTGAGCTAGTCACCCTTATTTAAGGGTTGACTTCTTATATGACATCTCTTCGTTAAAAGGTTGATGCGGACCTTTCCGACATAGGTTGTAAAGTGTCATTTATTTCTAAGAATGTCACAAACCTTGAGAAGACCACATGCATTCTTAGAATGGAAGTCGAAAATGCTTGTGACGCTGGAAAATCTTTGAGCAAAAAAATGAAGGGCAGTGTTGAAGCAATTGTGAAGGCCAACATAGCTATTCTGGAAAAAGTCAAAAAGGAGTATAATGAAGAAGTTGTCATTGTTGTCCAACAAAACTCAAGAAAAGTATAAGAGCATCTCAAGTGGGTCCAAGAGGCATGGGCCAAGCAATTCAAGCCAAAGGAATCGAAGGAAGAAAATGCTACTCTGTTGAAGCGTGAAACTGACCTGGCTTTAGCAGCCACCTTTGCAGCTTTGGCAGAACAAGAGAAGAAAGATGAGAGAGCTCACTCCTCCAAGGAAAAAGCCTATGAGAAAAAGAAAAAGCAAGCAGAGAAGAAAGCATTTAAGAAACAGATAGATGATCTTTGAAGCAAGTTTTTTTTTTATAATTACAAAAGGAGAGAAGAAGAAGAAGAAAACAATGGAGAAGAAAGTTAAGAAGAAGTTTTTGTGTTTTTGCTTTGAAGGAGAAGTTATAACTTGAAAATATACATTTTTTTTTGTTTTGGATGTGGTTTGTGGATGAATATATTTCTGTTAAGTTTGTTTTGAATGAACATGTTTTAAATTTCTATGAAATACCATATCTCAAAGTTCATATCAACTGATTATATCATTATTGTTAAAATGTTGAATGTCATACTAAGATTGTGATTGCAAGATGCTTGAGTTCTGCATATACATGTATTGTTCAAACTATTGGACGCTTGAGCTTGCATGCATTGATGCCCAATTTTTAATAAATTCAGAATGCTTTTGAATAAATTGTAAATTGTTATAATTGCATATTTTGTTTAAGGCATAGAGATAAGGGAAGAACCCTTGTCTAAAATCTTTTTAAATATTTTCTAGAAAATGTTGTAATCATAAAAAAGGAGAGATTATTAGCCTAAGAGTTTTTTAATTAGATTTTGATGATTTTCATAATTTATTTTCTAAATTAAACTGATTTAAAAAGATAATATTTTAATTTTTTTCAAAAAGGTAAGTGTTGACACTTCATGACAAATGAGTCGACACCTTATGTCATTTATGCTGACTCTTTGCATCAAATAGGTTGACACTTAGTGTTCTGAATAAGAACGTTTTGTGTCGATACAAATTGATATTTAAATCAACACCTTAAGATAAAATATGCTTGAAACTCTCAAGTGTGTCGACACCATTTAGAAATTGAGTCGACACCCTAACATCTTTGTCTAAAATGTTTCAGGAACTTAGATGAGTCGACACCAAATGATTTTGGATTGACACCTTCAGTATTGGATCGGGATTCATTTTGAGTCGATACCAAAGTGTTTTGAGTCAACACCAAAATGATTCTTCAAGTTTCAGACTTTAGGTTTTTGAGTTGACACCAAATTCACATGAGTTGATACTAAAACACCATCCGTGAAACAAAATGAGTCGACATCATAGAAAAATGGGTTGACACCAGAACTACAAGTCATTTCCCGATTCCAAGTTAACAAGGGTCGACACCAAAGTTTGTTGAGTCGACACAAATATTCTTTTTGGAAGCAAGAGTTTTGGGTTGACACCAAACGAAATTGAGTCGACACCAAAATAGCCGAGACTATCTGAAAGTTTCTGAGTCGACACCAAACAAAGATGAGTTGACTCTAAAAGTCTCAAAATTGACTGTAACTTTTTGAGTCGACAACAAACGATTATGAGTCGACACCAAAGTCTCACCTGAAAATATAAAAAAATGCACTGGGTCAACACCAAATGATTCATGAGTCGACACCACTGTGTGGGTGAGGTAAAAGTAAAAATTTGGGTCGACACCAATAAAGAATTGAGGCGACACAACCACTTGAAGAACCAAGCTCTAGATATTTTGTGTCAACACAAAATGGTTTTGAGTCGACACTTGCGATAGATTTCAAATCTCGCGCTTGTTCTAACAGTTGAATTTCATAGTATTAATTGCCTTCACCAACCCACTAAGATCATTTACTTCAGATGGCTATATAAGGAGTTAACTTTCAGATCTTCAAACAATTTGGTTACTATTCTATTACTTGAATTAAAAGTTCAAAATCTTCAAAAAAGAATTTATTACTCATTTACTCCTCCAACCGATTCTCACTCTTTCTTGTTCATTTATTTTCGATCATTTGTAAAGAGTATGAGTTAGAGAATCTTTGATTCTCACATTTGTTGTATTAGAGGGTGAGTCATCATTGATCCTTTAAGAGAGTGCGTAATCCTTTTTAAAGAAGAACTCAAGAGAGATTAGAAAAAAATAGAATTGTTTTGTAAGATATTCTTGAAGCTGTAAAAAGTTTTTGAATATACTTGTGAAGCATTCGATCTAAGTGGATATTCTCAAGGAGAGTTTTGAGAAGTGGACGTAGACTTGGAAGAAACCGAACCACTATAAATCTTGGTGTCTGGTTCAATTTATCTCTCCCTAACCTCTTTAATTTTCTTACTGTCATATATATATATTGCTATATCTGGTTAAGAAATTAAAAGGTTTTAAATTTTTTTAAAAAAATTGTTATTATTATTTTGAAACCCAATTCGCCCCTCTCTTGGGTTATCTAAACTAACAATAATTAATTTTGTACTGACTTTATAAATTAATTCACACCCCATGATTATTATGAGTATTTATACTCTTAATCCCGAAAATAATTATTATTTGTGTATATTTAATATTCGTTATTTTAATTTATTAGAGAGTACGATCTTTTATAGGTTTATAATCCTAGTAAGTTGGATAGCGATATTAAGTATATGATGCATATTAATTATTGATGGAATTTACGTCCCGAATAATTCGGATTGATAATACCCTCTTAAGGAAGGTTGATCGAGCTAAATCTTACAAGTGGATTTTATAATCCAGCAGTCAAATAAGTTAAGTAGAAAGGTTTAAAGCATTTTTAAAGAAGCTGATTAAATACAATTATCAGTAATTTAATTTAATCTACGAGTATCTGTAATCTTAATGTGGGGAGAACAAATAAGTATTTAATAATAGGTGCTCGAATACTATGGTTTTGAGAATAAAGTTGGAAACTGCCATTATAATTCTCTAGTGGAATGAATTATAATTTATATTTTCATGAAATTGCTTCTGAGTTGAGGCATGATTTTATAATTACATTGGAAGCATATGCCTTATTTATTCCACAAGTCCCTACTGTAATCTATTTAAATGCGATTATAAACGCTGACGCTATAATTCATATTATTCAGTCAGTGATCATGTGGCTAGGGTTTCTACATTCTCTAAAAATCTTAAGTTTAATCAAGATGGGTTTTGAAGAACACAATAGATCAAAGTTCACTTTTTATTTTAGCAATCGAGAATACAACAAAAGGCTTGTATTGGAGATTTGACAAGAAGTCAAAAACCACGGCGGATCGTTGACTGAAAATTGTTGCAGTAACTGAAATTATCCAACCAGATTTTGAAAAGTATAATTTTAAGACTAACTTTGGGAGTATTATCAGGTTTTATTTGATTGTTCAATATCAAAAATTTTAATTTGGAGCTAGTTTTAGCGTTTACCTGTCTAGTTATTTTTTTGACTAACATCATAAATATAATTTTAGGATTTTAGTAGTTTGCTCCAACACAACTATGGACTCACCGAGATATATATCATTTCGTGACATCCTGCACCTGAAATTGTATCATTAAATCATATCAAGTTTTTGGCGCCGTTGCTGGGGATTGCCATATTATTCAAAAGCACTGAGCTATTTTGTGGAAGGGTTCGATTGTGACCTTTTGCAACCTCGATAACTTCGTTCCATTTTTTTAATTTTTATTTTTCATTTTTAGGCTTTAGTTGTATATTTTTTTATTTTTCTTAATGTATGCAGTTTTGATATCATGATTTTACTGGGCATTTGGTAACCATTGATTTTGATAGTAAAGTGATTTTTTTTTTCTCTCACATATGTGTCAAAATGGTTGAGAAATTGAATGGTAATGATAGTAATAATAGAAAAAATTTAATTTAAGTGGTCTAATTTGTTTAGATCTTGCGTCTTTATTTGCAACCTGCTAGGAGCAGTGTTTCTTCTCGCATTGTTTGTTTCTTAATGCGAATAATTTTAGTTTTATGTCAAACACGATCGCATTGATTCTTAAGTTCTATGGTTTTGAATTTAAAAATTCTTCCTTGCACAAAAAAATTTGTTCTATGTATTCAGAATTTTTTTTTATAAAAAAAATTATGTTCGCATTTATGAATTTGCATTGTTTCTACGCCTTTAATTAATTATCGTTTACTTTTACTTGTACTTTTTCCCTCATTTCAAATTACATTGCTTGTTGACTCTTTTCGCTACTGTAAGGAATTGCACACATATTGGGGACTGGGGAGGGCTATTAATCTCCGAAAAAAGGGAGACATGAGGAGAAAAATACGGAATGTGAGTATTTTGTTTAATTTTATTGTTTTATCATAACAGTTTATAAAATAAGAAATTAAGTGATAAATAAAATTATTTATTTATTTTTTTTTGAAAAAAGTATATATAAATAGCCCAACAAGAAAGTAAGAATCTTGTTATTCGTTTGTCTGTCTCTTGGAAAGGGGTGGTAGCGGTTTCGATGTGAATTCGACTGCGAATAAAATCAGAAGGGCTAGATATAGAACAAGTCTTCTGGGGGGTGGTGGAGGTGGGTGTGCGATGTTTCCGTTTACACTCTTTCTCGGGTTCCTACTTGGGGCGTTGACAGTTATTGCCATTGAAGCTGTAGTAGCGGTTCTTGTGATTCGCCGATTATATCGAAGAGTCAAAGAGGAAGAAGCAAAGGCCGCAACCCAATCTGGTCGAGGAGTTTCCGATCTCGAACACTCTTTCTTCTCCTCTTCTAATTCCAACAAGCAGGTTCGTTTCCTCTTCATGTCTTTCTGCTACAATCCTCGTTATCATGTATCGTACAGTGCATATAATGGAACTTGTTCGAGAGTTTCGAAATCCACAGTTTGAAAATCCACTGTTTGTCAATGTGCAAGTAATTGAGTTCTTTACTTTTGTAATAGTTGATGTTCATTTCTCCCACGGTTACGCTGCCTACGCGATTTGAATTGGTTACAATCATTGAGCGCGTAAACATGTTTATTTTTTAAAATTGTTTTTGAAGGATAGGAGAGGGATTAGTGAGAGTGAACTCTCAAATTCAGAAAATTGTACTCCGTTTTGATTTGGATATGTTTGACAGTTCCGCGAAAGTGAAATGGAAGGAATTTTGGAAAGACAGATCGGGCACAGGTTATCTTTCGTGCGATATGGAAAATGAGAGATTCTCACTCTAGACCGACTCTCTCTCTCTCTCTCTCTCCAGAAATCTCCGGTGAATTGATATGTTTCTCTTCTATACATCTCCGGAAATGGAAATTCTTGGTTTTGTATTTTGTTCTGCAATTGATTTTCCTGAGTTGCGAACTTGAAATTGTTGTTCCATCAAAATGATTAAACCCTAGTTACTTCAATTGGGGATTTTAGTGAAGCTACGCTGATTCAAGAGGGTGAAATATTGAAATTGTAAGTAATAATTGTTTGATTCTGAGTAGAACTCAAGATGGCCCAATTCCTTTGCCAAATTTGAATCCCAACAAAATGTTCGAGGTCCTTGAGCAAGCAACTTTTATCATAAAGTACTCCAGTAAGAAGAAATAGCAGCTGGAACTGCTGATGGAGCTGCTGTTAGATAGATAGCAAGAATGAAAAACGTCAACCTTTATTTGCGTGGAGATCTGGGAGAAAATAGAAACTGTTAAATCAAAGAGACCATGCAGTGAAAGATCAAAATTTGAGCTGGAACAATCAGCTCAGGAATAACAGGGGCAATTGAAAAGTTGATATGCAGCAATAAAGACTACAAGGAACTCCTAAATCTTGGAAGGATATATTAAATGAGTTCCTGCAGAATGGAGCTGATATAGACAATTTCAGTCTTCTTGGGAATTAAAAATCAAATAAAAGCAAGAATACGAGCAATTGGAAAAATCTATTCTGGCAAGAGAATTCTCAACAAATGCACATGAATTTGAATTACTATCCCCCTACTGTCATTACGAACCGGATTGCTGTATATCCACCTGAAGAATGGGAGATCTTCAGATCACAGAAGTGGAAAGAATTTATTATTGGTTAGTTTCTGGATAGAAGACTCATTTATCAAGAACATAGCTAGCATAACTAGGCAAGGCATGTAGGGAATCCGCCTTTTTAGCCCATTTTTTTGTTCTTATTTGTATATCCTTATTCCGTATTCCGATTCACACCTTGTATCTGTTGCACAGCTCATGTTTATACGGGGGCCCACTTTAATCGTATATCAAGATTGGAAATCCACGAAGGAGTTGGACCCTAGCTTAGGGCATATTCAGGGCATAGCTCCTTTGAAATAGGTATGAAATTCCCTCCATTCATAGTTGTTTAGAAGAAATAAGTTTCCACGGCATGCGAAGACGGAGATGCAAAGGGAAAAGGGAAGCTACCAGGTGTTGGTTTAGTTGATCGAAGGGAAAACTGCTGGCTTACTCGGTCCAAGTGTCCTCTATCTTTATCCATGGCGCTAGCGAACCCGGCTTCTTTTTGTTTATTTTTTATTTACTTTCTAGTTTTTTTTTTCTATATATGTATGTCTTTTGCCCATGGAACCCTTCTTCTTGAATCACTTCCTGCCTCAGCTTCTGAGTCCGAATGCCAATGACATTTTTTCTTTTTTATGGCCTTCTACAAAGCAGGGTGCCACCGAGACGTAAGTTGTAAACGGTTCTGCGAGTCGATCTCGCTTTCTTTCGGGTCCTACACCTTTGGTTCTGCTGTTTAAACCATTGCACCAGCGTTCTTGACCAGCATATCTTCCAAAGACAATTCGTCCGACTGTGCAGTGCTCCATTTCATATAAAAAGTAAGGTGGTTAATGTCCTAGTTGGGGAAAGCGGGAATCCCTTTCAGTGCCTTATTGTTGCCTACGAGTGAACGTACGAATTCGGACCTTAATAGCTGAGCCCACTCTTATTTTTCCTCTTTTGAAGCGCGAAAGTAGCCTACCTTATTCGCATTCGATTGATAGCCGCCATCTATAATGGTTTCAGGTTGGAAGACAGAGTACCTAGACTAGACTTACTGAGACAAGAGCTTTCTTTAGTACCCAACCGAGCGAAAAGATAGCGTTTTTTCTATTAACTACAAATAAAATTCAATATCTATATCTTTTTTTAAAGCTTCCTGAGAATAAGGAATTTCTTCCCGATATATTGCTTTAGCATTTTTCACTTAGAAAGTCATTTCTACTCATTTTGGACAGTGCTTAGCTTAGGCCGACTAACCAATTGAACCCCTGCGAGATAGCTTTGTTAAGGATTCGTTGTCCTATTTACCATGCTTTCCATGCCATGTGCTTCCTCCAATACTGGAACGTGGGCTGCTCTATAGTCAACCACATCCCTTAATAAGTTAATTAAGGGAAGTGGAGGCAGTCTCTTTCTGTTAAAAGAATTCGAGATCTTAGGGTCAAGTCGAAGAATCGAAGTCAAAGCGAAAGGAGAACCCAATTTGAGTATTAAGCAAACTTTCACATGCACTTGAACTGGCGTCTTAACTTAAGAAAGATTGATACTTTTACGCTAAGCTTCCAAGCGGCACAGCAAGTGATTTCATGGGTAGGCACTAGTCCTGGAACATAAACTCTTGTTTGAGTAGGTGAGCCAGGAAATGACTTATTTTAATCAATAAGCATATTGATTGATTGCTCAAAAGAGTTGTACCTAGCTAAGGGATAAACTATTCCTTTATTGTTTGGAATGAAATTCTTAAGATGATATTTGTGACGCCCCGTCTTTCGGACACGTCAGGACGTACATAATTATAATTAAGGGAGATATTCTAGCCATTCACTCATAGTTACATATGATAAGTACTACGTCATTAAGTAACTATGATAAGTACTACGTCACTAAGAGTTCAGAGCTGTTCAAAATATATAGCGATTATAGTTCTCCAAAAGATTTAACAACAATTACAATAAGCTCGTGGAAACTGAACAAAAGGACAAAAAGGGTGAACTTCAAATTCTTCAATTTGCATCATCGAGGTTAGCTGGCTCCTGCCACTCACTGGGTTCTTCAAAACCTCCTGTTTCCTCGGGTGCGATTTTCTCAAAAAGTTTTTCTTCCTCACCAGTTGCATGAATGCCATGAGTCAAAGTTCAGAAGCAAACACCTTAAACTTTCTAACCAAACTCATAACAAAATATTCTACAGCGCATATCATATAACACCCAGTACAATTTATAGTTAAGGAGACAGACAAATTTTACAATTATGGCAAGGCAAACATATATAAGAACAAGTATACCGGTGCGTAATGCAAATGAATGCGATACAACTAATTTAATTTTCTAATCTAATTTAAACTTAAGTTATTCTAGATTCTCCAAAACCGAGGTGAATTATCCTAAACCCCATGATTCCAATCACGCTGACCAAGTCTACCGACCGGCAAAGTGCTTTCCTTAAACCGTGGGATGACTACGTAGTGGACTAAGTGTCCAACCGGGTCATCACTGACGGCAAGGGTGTGGGCATGTCAACACTTCAGGCTCTCGACTCTAAGGTCAAGGTTAAACGCGGGATCGCGAAATTTAACTCCTATGATTACGCCATCCGAACCGCCTTAACCAAAATACAAGTATCACAACAATGTGCATTTAGCACTTGGGCCAAAAACCTTCAAAAACAAATCAGGGCATATAGCCAATATTACAAGATTCCCAAATATCCAAATTTTCAAGATTTCTATTTCCATCAATTCAAGTATCAGGCTTAAGGTTCAATTTCATTCTTCTAAAAAATTATAAATAAATAAATATATAAATAAATAAATTCGGTGAATCTCGTAAAATCCAACCCAATGATGACGTGATATGATATATGCAACTGCTATTTACAATTCACATATATAAATTGATCATGGCTTAGGCTAAAATAGCATATATATATATATATATATACACTTTGCATGAAATTGTAAAATTATGAGTATAGAGTACTAATATATGAAGCATGAGTTACAACTTATAAAACATGGATTCAATTTAGCGACGTGAATTTCAGTCATCAATTAATCACTCTTATACACTAATCATCTAATATAACTTAATTAAAACCTCTACTTTGAGTCCCACATCATAACATGTCATTATATACCTAACAAAAATTAAGGTAATTGTTCAAGTGTCAATTTAAAAAGTATAACAGTGTTTTGAGGTACCTAGACATGGAGTTAAGTTCTGATTTTTGGACACCATTTAGATAAAAATATTTTCTACAACTTTCATATTTAGCACTAAGGTCAGATCCTATGGTACATGGGTCTTTTGGTTCATTTGAGAGAACAATTCAGCACTTTATAGAGAAAAAGTACAGAATTTGGGTCTCAGTTGGTTTCGGCTTTGGCGCATCAAATCAAAGGCTATGGGTTTGATTTTTGGATATGTTCCAGTTTAAGGTGTCCCCTACAAGTTTCATGCTTTGTGCTAAGGTTAGTTGTTTGGAACAAGTTGATGATTTTGGCTATTTTATAAAACGGGTTCAGTTAGCTATAAAAAGTTTAGCAGAACCTAGTTTCAACAAAGAATGCATAAACCTTTTGGAGGACCATCCGAGGGTATCTAGGGTTAATTTTTGGTCCGTAAATAGTTTGATATGTTCTCTACACTTTTCATGAAAACTACTTTTGGATTTGGTCATTAAAAACATGGGTTTCTAGTCTTGCAAAAACATGTAACAGAGAGCTCTGTCAGTCACAGAATTACAACAGTGGTTTTGAGGAGGTCTTTACCTATCAAAACTTCTTATTTTAAGCTCATTTTTGGTGGACAGCAAGATAAACACGTTGTCTACAAGTTTCATTATTTAATCTAAGCTCGGTTCTCATTATAACCTAGGGTTTTTATGTCTGCAATATAGGGTGGTCAAAATCTGACACTCTTTAGTAAAAATGATGTATCTCGAGTTCTACCTAATGAAATCACTTCAAACCAATTTTGTATGAAAGATAACTTCAAAATCTAGGTCTGGACATAAAAATCACACTTAGATAATTTTTCTACAATTAGTTATGATAAATCAAAGTTCGGGACATAAAGTTAAAACAACCAGAAAATCAGGTCCTTTAGGGTTTTGGTGTCCTAGCTCATGACATGTTAAGATTTAATTTATTTTCTTTGCATGCATGTACTTTGTACATATATATCAAAGTTTCAGAACATATACAAGTTGTTAAACTCAAAAATAATTACATACAACCATGTCCAACAATCAATCAAACATAAACTGTCCGTATTCTTTCATCACAATGCCTTTTTATTTGAGATTTTGATTTTTATTCTTGTTTGTATTATATGAGATGAGTTGAAAAATATTTTTGTGTGAGAGTAATAGATGGTTTTAGGGGTTTACTTACTTGTTTTGAAGATCTAATGGTGGAAGGATGGAAGGACTTGGCTTTGTATGCACTAAGGATCTCCTAGCTTCCATACTCCTTTCTTTCTCTCCTTCTTTCTCTCCAAGAACACTTAGAAAATTTTCTACTTTCTCTCACTATGGTGCACGAAAATATGAAGAAGAAGAGAGTGGGTTTTGATCATGGTTTTATAGAAAAATTGGTAGTGGAACTCATTATGGAGGTGTAAGCTTTCAATTTAATTTTTCTAATTTTCATTGGTTGCATGGGGTGGCTATAGTCTTTTGAGACTTACAAAATCAGATATGGCAGCTAGGGTATTCGGCTGGGACAGGTTTTGGGAACAAAAATCTGATTTTGTATAAATTTTGGGGTTTAATCTTTGGGCGCCAAATCATGCAAGAAAACGCCTAAAATATTAATTTTGTGTATCTTTTTGGTGTCTTTACCTATTAAAACTTATTATTTTAGTGTGTTTATAATTAATTTAGTATTCCCATGAATTATCATAATTTTTATAGTAATTAATTAAATAGGTATAAGCTTTTAAGTCCAATTAAGTTATTTTGACAAGAATTGACTTTTTGACTTATTTATTGTGTAGGAATTTTAAATAATGATTTGTATGTTTTTGTTGACCTATATTATTATATTATTATGTATATTACTTGTTTAAAAAGTTTTGGGTCATAATAATGCTTAATTTGTACAATTTTTTCTCATTTTTGAGCTTAAAAAGGCAGAAAGTGACTTTTTGTGCACATATCCCAATGTGGCCGGCCATTTAAGGGCATTTTTGTTATTTTTGTTGTTATTTTGTCTTTTGTTACTTAATTGTATCTAAATATCTGATTTATGGTGTCCATGTGTCAAAATTTGGGTTTTTAAGACTTTTTGCTGTACTAGGGGCAAAATGGTCATTTTACTCTAATTATAAGAATTTTTGATTTTTAATCTTATATTTTGTGCTATTCACTTAATTTAGGATGTCACGAGACTTCTCTGAGTATTAGGGCTTTTCTTCTGAGTATTTGGTCTTTTTAGAGTTTTTCGGGTCGAATTAGGATTTCGGGTTAAGTTAGGGTTTCTGATCTTTCAGTGACCTAAGATCTTGTTAGCTTACCATTGCTAACACTAGCGTTACAAACCGGGTTGTTACAATTAGGGTCTGAACCAGATCGTTACAATATTCTTTTTATTGCTTGTGCCTGCATGAAAAGAGAGATGTGGCCCTAAGTTTAGATTGAGACGGGGAAACCTGAGCAGACCCATGGGCTTATGGCTGAAAAGGCTGAGTAGCAAACATAGTGTGAGCCCAGTCGCTAAATTGGCCCTGTTAAGATCCCGACCAAGTCAAGTCGTTAGGCTTTTGTGACGCCGCAGTTTATAGGCACGTCGGGATATACATAAGTATAAAATAAAGGTTATTTTAGAGATTTATTCATAGATATTGATTATAGTAATACATCATTGAGTTTCAAAACGCTGACTAAAAATACATAAGAGTTACAGTTTCACAAAGAAGGTTACAAAAATTACAAAAGAACGCTCGGAAACTGATAAGAAAGAAACAAAAAGATAGAGCTCTCCATCTATGCTTTGCCCGGGTCTGCTTGCTCTGTGAACTCACCTTGATCTGCGTATTCTTCCTCGTAGAGAACTCGTTCCTATTCACCTGTGGCACGAAGCCATGAGCCAAAATCCAGAAAAAACTCTCCAAACTCTCTATCCAAACTCACAGCACAAAAATCACCAAAACGCATTTCATATAACACTTAGGGCTCGTTTGATAATCCGGACTGGATTGGATTGGATTAGTAGTGAGGGGGGATTGGTAATGAAGTGGGATTAGTAGAGAGGTGGGATTAATTTTTTTGTATTTAAATTGAGTGGGATTAAATAACGGACTAAATAATGATTTACCATTGTATTAAGTTAATTTATTTTAAAATTAACTTAAATAAATTAGTAAGTTAAATTTTATGTTATTGTTAAATTTAATGTTATTTATTTTAATAATTTAATATTTCTTATTATTTTTAAAAATTTTTAAATTCATTCATTAATTCAATCATTCCTAGTCTGGGTAGCAGTAGACCAAATCTTATGTGCCGTATCCAGAAGTAAAAAACTGCGACTAATGGAGGGCTGCATAGATTGTAGTAGTCAGGACATGACACTAGCATTTTCCTCTATCTACCGTGTGCGAGAAGACCTCATAACTATTGGCTGTTTAGTTTCACAGTGATATACCCAAACACACCGCGGGCAGCAATGGCTAAACTACAGGCACGTGACCAGATCAAATAATTGCTACCATCCAACTTGACATGACTGATCTGAAGAGATGGACTATCAATAGGACTCCCTGAACGAAGCAAGCCGGTGTCCTCATGGTTATCTGAAAGCTTTCCAGTATCAGACATGATTAGAGTACCAGAAGAATCAATGAACATTGTAGTAGATCCCAATAAACCAGAAAAAAGGCAACACGACAAACTCTAGTTGCGAAGCCTGTCCAAGCTAAGAAGCTCCAAAACACCCTTGGTTGACATGAATAGATGCCCAAACAAGTGTATTAGACCCTTAGCCAGACCAAGAAACCGAACAGAACCCGAAAAAAAGGAACTGGCTGCGATGTGTCTGATTCGTAATCAACCAAAAAACATCAAAAAAGGTTGAATCGACCCTTGTAGGACTTTGTATACCTCAAATCGGCACCTATAGAGTGAGAAGAAGGTGTCGATCAAGATTTAAACTGCTGCAATCGCAATTTTTGAAAAACAACCTAGTCGGCGCTGAAAATCCCCAAAAAATTAAAAAAAAATTATCCGTGCTCGATTGGTCTACATCTATCCCTAAATGTCATCGGGTACCATGTTTACTTCAGTATTCTAGATTACTGTATCTATTCATCCTAGCTTTTATACAATTAGTGCCTCTGAGATTCAATCATAAAACACTTTGCTGCACACTCTGGTACCATGTTAGGATTGATGTAAAGACAGAGAAAAAGAAGAAAGAGCAAAGAGAGAATTGTTGTGACGGTGAATGAGAGAGCACCCAAAATTAGGGTTTACTCCTTTACCACTGTTATTTATATAATAAGATCAGAAATACCAAAAGTACAATAATACTCCTATCTTAACACTATCACTAAGGGACAAGTAGAACCTTTCTTTTAGAGCAACAACTTGAATGTACTGACTGAGTTAGCCACCGACGGAGGCTTCTGATACTCGACATAGAAAAGGGGCACGTGCTCTTCCCATTTTTGGGCTCCAAATCGTGTGATGCCCATTTTAAGGCCTTAAAGCGCCATAGTCCTTGGTGTTTTAGTGCATTTCTCTTGAGTCAATGCCCCCCCCCTCCCCTCTTTAAGGTTGATCAAAGAGGAGTAACCTCAAGTGCGGGGCAAGTCAAGTAACTCTAACGACCTTTCAGCTCGAGCTGCTAAGACATAATCCTCTAGAGATCTTAGCAGGACTTCATAGGCCTTGCTCCTAATTTAGGTCTTGTCATAGAGTATTGCATTTGGCTATAAGTATGAAGGAATTGAATGTGGTGGCTCGGAGCAACTCTTGAGTGAGTGGAGGGGTTATTTGGTGCCAGTTCCTTTTCAACTAGTTAAGCAGGGTTTGGTCAGAATCGACTCCTTACTAGCACTCGAGTGCTGGGTTGTAGAATGCTGGCGCTTTGCTAGTGCTTGTTGGTGCTTCCTAGTGTTGGGAGCTTGTCGAGGTGAGTGGGTATAGTTGAACATAGCATTTTCTGGAAAGGACGGGAGGAGCAATGGAACCCCTCATTTCACCTGCATAAAAAAGAACTTCATGATGTTGAGGAAGAGCTTCGCATGGTTGGAAAAGGAAAATTGAATTATTTTGCCTTATTCTGACTAAATATCAATCCAAGCTGTTTTATGAATAAAATGTGACCAATTAACCAACCAACAAAACTATTTGTTACAAAAAACATTTTGTTGTTGCAACAAAACATATAAATGTTGACTAATCTGGCTAACATTGAACTTGGTAAAATAAAATGGTTGAATAAATTAAAAAAATGAGATTATTCAGAAATACACATTAAACGCTGAGATTACATATTGAATTTCTAGTAATAGATCTATAATAAAAATAGCGGGGTTGGCCTAAAGGTGATTGGCTGTACCCACTTTTATATTCAAATTATAAAAATGTATCCGTAAATATTTATTGAGGGCAACTTGACTCTTCAAGTGTTATTGGATTACCTGTTCTTCATATTTTCTTTAAAGGGCCATGATTTGTCGAGCAAGAACGAACTCCCCTCGTGTAGGTCTCCTATATTGCGGATTCCATGCCAAGACTTGACATCTTTGATTACACAGTAGGATAATAGTAGCTTTCTTGCGCCAAGTTTGCACGCGTTACTCTCTAATGTTTATTCCGTAAAAAGCTTTTCAAAACTCGAAATCGCAACCCGCTTGTTGGGAATAAATTTAGGTCAAACCCTTTTTGTAAAATAAGATTTAATCAATAAAAGCCCTCGTCTTATCCTTCTTGAATTTCATAGAGTAGTGACACCTAGCTACTATTTGGACCATGACTCCTAGGCAACTCAAAACGCAATCTTGTTATTTGGACTAGAAAGTAGACATATAAAGCTCCAACATACTTAAATTTTGCATGAAAATTCCATGCGTTGGTTATAAAAATAAGGGGTGTACACAGATCGGATTGGTCCGATTCTATGGAAATCCAGGAATCGAACCGTTCGGACTGTTTCCAAAAAATTTAGAACCAATCTGGACCGTTGCTAGTCGCAAAACTGAACTAGAACCCATAAAATCAGTTCGGTTCTAGTTTGGTTCCGGTTCCTCCTTATTTTCCTTTTTCCAATGGGTTGGGAGATTCAATTTATCAGAAGAAATTTCTAGACCCGAGCATCATAGCCTCAACATAAAGCAATATGTAGACCAAACTATGAAACAATGAAAAACCTCTACAAGCCTCACCCAGATTAAGTTTGTAATAATACATCCAAACAAAAGAAAACGTAAGCCGCATTTGGTAACTGGTTTAAAGCCGGGCTTTTTGTGTTTTTTCCTTTTTTGCTTAAAGCCAAAAAAGCCAAAATCCCTCATTTAGAAACCCAAAGATTTTTAGCCTTTTAGCCTTTTTGTTTTTTTTTACATAAAATAGTTTTATATTTTTTATAAATATCATAACTTTTAAAATACACCTCCATTTTTTATAAAAATTATATTTTTAAAATCTACTCGTCAAATTATCAACAAAATTTCTATTGAATATAAAATTATGTACAAATAAATTTTAAAAAATTATAGTAACTTTTTTCTAACTTAAAACTTTTTTGGCTTAAA
>JAUMHN010239340.1:0-20051 GCA_032360265.1 Heliamphora ciliata | reverse complement strand
GAAGACGACCTTGCAACCTTCTCACGTATGACCCGGACGCACTACGACGATCACGATGTGTGGGCACCGATTCCGATAGAAGTGTTCTTCCTACCTTGGATTCTTCTCACACAATGATCTCCAAAAAAACAAAAACAATTGCCAAAGAGAAGAGGAGGCCGGCGTCTATCATAAAGTATTAGGGTTAGATGTTGATTAATTAGCCTCTTTTGATATATACTTAACATAAATAATTAATCTCACCATCTCCAAGGGCCGGCCACCTACGAAGTAATCCCTAGGTGTGCCAAATACCAATACCGCCCCTCATTAATTTAATTTAATTCCCAAATGTCCCCGGCGACAAAATTGGCATTGTAATTAAATTAAATAATTACCGAAACTAACAAAAAAAATATCCGTGCGTATAATGGGTTTCGTGAGGGATCACGAGAAAGAATAGGACTCGGGCCAACCGTACGAGAAAACAGGATAACCCTAACTCTATCCCCGAGTTAGATCCTTTCATGTACGAACCAGAACTTATTCTACTAAAAGTCCTGACTGAACTCCCGGTCCTAACTCAAATTATGTCTTGAGTCTCCAATTATCAAATGCATTAAATTCTCCCCACATTTAAGATATGGATTCCTGATAAATAAATTAGGATACTCACAACCCGATTTAATTATCCTCCTCTCCTCGCAACAAGACTGCTTAACTTTTTGATATGCCGGATCCGAAGATCCACTGTACAGGTTTAGCATAATCAAACCTATAAGCAAAGCACACGAGGGGAAACTCCTCAACCTAAATCGGACGTGGTTTCCATCAACTGATTATCAATCATCGGACAAATAATGTCAGTTCCCAACTCATCGGTATTGTTCATCTTTTGGAGGAAATCTCAACCATTGACGACTCAAAGTACTGTACATTATCTGAACACAATTAATCAGTCACTTCGAGTTCGTGCAATACATGATAATACGAGATGTGGATCAATTCATATAGTCAGTATAGAATCGATCATCCCATTGATCTTGCTCAATACACTCCAAGTGTACTAACACATCGAGCTCGAACATCGAATTTCTAAAACCTAAATTCGATCCGTTCGACCTAGCCAAGACCAACTACTATAACGATATACTACAATCGTACCAATGGAATGTCCGGGTCTATTACGATTGTGAGCTTACCTGTATAATCTGTCAGAACCTTTGACCCGATCTTCCATACAACACGCACCGAGTCAAATACTGGATAGAATACGCGAACTAAGCATTCATACATCACAAATGTAAATATGAAACTATAAATGCAAAACCATCTCAAATGTTTCTCATTAATATGCTAGGGATTCAGAATAAAATACATAAAAGCATGACTTTTCAGTATACATTCCCAACAACGGTCCTTCGGTGCAAGTCCGTAAAGAGTTATTCGATAGGGTTACGGTCCCTCGGTGAAAGTCTGTAAAGATGCATAGACGGGGGCTACGGTCCATTGGTGAAAATCCAAGAAGATACATGGATTGCATGAATTGCATTATGGGATGGATAGACCAGTTTTCGAATTGTTTTAACAGTCGTGTGAATCGTGATCTAAAAACCTTTTTTAACTGTATTCAAGGCTCCTGTGAGTGAGTCAAAACATGGTTTGTATCCTCGCTTTCTCTTGCATGTGAAATTGTTTTCAAGGGTTGAAAGAGAGTCTAAACCTGCACTTCGATTTTCTTAGCATGTTTTGTTTATATTGCATACTTGTCTAGTTTTTGCTGAGCTTTGGCTCACGATGTGGGATAAAATATTTTCAATTACCGGCCACGCTGGTTGATCTGGAGGTGCTGGAGAGGCGGAAGTGTTATAGTCTTCCTTTTTGTTTCTTTTGGTTTAATATATGTATTCTCGGCATTGGAACCTTGTATTGTAAGCCGTTTGGCATTTATATACAATGCATGTATGGCTTATTTTGAGAGTGTATCCTCGGGTTGGGTATTATGTACGTTTATTTGTGGTGCTTCACGTGACACAAAGTTTGGGGCGTGTTAGATTGGTATCAGAGTTCTGAGTTCAAATACCTATGAGCTGTGGGAAGAGGGTGTATCCTGTGAGAGGTTGATTGCTTGTGCTTGACTGCATGTGTTTAGATGTTTTGATAACATGAACGTGTTAGCATGCGGGTCATACGTGAATGATGTGTATATGTGAGCATGGGGATTGAACTATGGGATTGATTAGTCCTGCCTTTGGGCATTTGGGTAAACAAACTTGGGAGCCAAGCTAGAAACGCATTTAGCTGACGTGATTTCTAGCAGGGAGTCTGAGTAGGTTATCCAGATTGACGCGTCATTCTTGTCGGTTCTCCTCGGTATGTGGGGTTTGTTTAGCATGAACCTATGTGCTTATGTGTTAGCGTGCTTATGTGGTTTATGCTATGTGCTGCATCTCATGTTCTGTCCTTTTAATATAGACATGATGTTTGCTCAGAGAGGGTGAGGCCATGTTCGAGTTTGTGACCATGGGTTTGGAGTTGGTGGTGGACTCCGTGGGTGGTGTGCTGTGTTGAGACAGCAGGTGGTGAGGATGTGAGGTTGAGACGGGTCGTAGATCCCAAGTCTTTGAGATAGTTGGCTATTATTTAGGATGCCTGACCTTGTTTGACTATATACTGGGAATGGTTTGGCTGACCATCTTGTATGTCGTGTCGATTGTGATCAACGGTTGGTTATCGTTTGACCATGGGATGAATTTCGGGGACAAAATTCCTTTAAGGGGGGTAGAGTTGTGAGATCCTGACCCATTTTTTTTTTGGTATTTTTCGACGCGCGATTGGTGTTTTCATCGCTGCATGTTTTTACGAGTTTAGATGCATGATCGGAGTTAGATATGCATGCGGGGCAGGTTTCCGAGGCCATGGGGTGTTACGAAGCAAATTTTAAAAAATTTCAAAAAAATGATATTTTAGAGGCCTATAAATATCTAGAGTTAGATATTTTCGAAAGATATTTTTAAAACTTCTCCGCTAAGTTTTCTCCTTTTTCTCTCTGCCTTCTATCTAAGTTCTCGGCAACTTGGTACTCGGTTTTCGACGATCAGACTGTGGATTCTTAGTATCGGCATCGAGTGCTACGCAACCATCTGGTCAGATTTTTATTTTGGCAAAGCTTGATTTTGCACGTGGTTCGAGGTATCAAATTTTTAACTCAACGAGGTAGGATCCTAGACTCTCATGTCTTATACAGGTGCTACGTGTAATCGTGTGCATTTTTAACGGTTAAATTGCTGTAGATCTGGCTTTGTTTCAAGAAAAATTGGGTTTTGGTTTCAAAAGGGGTTTTGTGTTGATTTCGGTAGATGGAATCGGGTTTTGAAGCTTTTTATTCGGTAGATCTTGAGGTTTTGGGCTCGTATATGTCCGTGGGTGTTTATTATATGCGAATCGGTAGGTTTATGAGTGTTTTGAAGCGTCATAGTGCGTGTTGCAGAGTTTGGAGGCTTAGAACTCCAAGAACAGGAAAATCTAGGTTTTTCTCGGGTGGTTGCTCGCTCGAGCGCCCTATGTATGCTCGAGCGGACTGGCTGCGTAGGGCCGTTTTGTTTTAATGTTATCTCCCTCAGCCAGACTCGGAATTAGGTCATTCATTTACTCAAATTGAAGCCCCGGAAGTCCTCTTTCCAATGACACCTCTCTCACCTCAAAATTATTTTTGTAGAAAAAGTTATGATCAAAAGAGTGAAGGTATGCCAAGATTTCCAAACCATTTCCTCCCGTTTTTGGCCGAATGTTTGGGAAAGGTTATTTTTCATCCTTGTTGACCCTTTTGACCAAATTCTGCGTTCCGTGGGACGTTGTGGTGTTCTTGTAGGCATCGTGGGTTTGTGTTGGGCGTTAGTGTTTTGGTGGTTGGGTTTTGGTTTTCGATTGGCGTCCTATGGTATTCAATTGATTAATTTAAGGGAATTAGTCGATTCAAATACCTGTGGATGCTTTTTGGGGTTCAGTTTATCGTGTGGTGGCTTCGGGGGTCATGTTGTGGCCTCGGGTTGTTGTGTGTGTGGTGTTTAGTGCATTATTGCGTGCGGGGGTTTAGTTTTGTTTCTTGGTTTGGGGTTTTCTCCCAATGTTGACCGCTCGAGCAGTGGTCGTGCGCTCGAGCGGGCTGGTGGCAGAGTGTTGGGTCGGTTGGTGACCGCTCGAGTGGTGGTTGAGCGCTCGAGCGGTGGAGTGATAGAGATGTATGTCGGTAGGGGACCGCTCAAGCAGTGGTTGAACGCTCGAGCGGGGTTGTGGTTGTGTCCTATGTCGGTTCAGGATCGCTTGAGTGGTGTTGGCCTTTGGGTTAGGCTTGGTTTTGTAGGTTGTTGGTTGTCCATGTGAGTGGATGTCAGGTTTTGACGGGTAGCGTCATGTTATGAAGTTATATGGCTGTGTACGTCTATAACTGGCAGTGTGCATTTATAACTCTAGTTTATTTATACATGGGTTATGTAATGTGATTTACATGATTTTTCGATAACGTTATGTGTAACGTGATTTTGATACGTAGTGATAGTACGTGGTTTTGTATAGTTAAATCCTGATTAGGTTATACATAATTGTATGGAATGAGATAGATGGTTATGTTAGTTCTGGCTGACGGTGATTACGTTAGGGTTACGACCCTTCAAATAATGTTCGAGAAGATTACGTTAGGGTAACGACCCTTCGATTAAAGTCTGAGAAGATTACATTAGGGTTACGATCCTTGGGTTAAAGTCTGTAAAGAAGCGTTTGATAGGGCTACGATCCCTCGGTGCAAGTCCGTAAAGAGGTATTCGATAGGGCTACGGTCCCTCGGTGAAAGTTCGTAAAGATGCATAGACGGAGGCTACGGTCCATCGATGAAAATTTGAGAAGATACATGGATTGCATGAATTGCATTATGGGATGGATATACCAGTTTTCAAATTCTTTTAAGAGTCTTGTGAATCGCGATCTAAAAATCTTTTTCAACTATTTGCAAAGCTCCTGTGAGTGGGTCAAAACATGGTTTGTATCCTCGCTTTCCCTTGCATGTGAAATTATTTTCAAGGCTAGAAAGAGAGTCTAAACCTGCACTTCGATTTTCCTAGCATGTTTTGTTTATATTGCATGCTTGTCTAGTTTCTGCTGATCTTTGGCTCACGGTGTGGGATAAAATATTTTCAGGTACCGGTCACGCTGGTTGATTTGGAGGTGCTGGAGAGTCGAAAGTGTTATAGTCTTCCTTTTTGTTTCTTTTGGTTTTATATATGTATTCTCGGCATTGGAGCCTTGTATTGAAAGCCGTTTGACATTTATATACAATGCATGTATGGTTTATTTTGAGAGTGTATCCTCGGGTTGGGTATTATGTATGGTTATTTGTGGTGCTTCACCTGATCCGGAGTTTAGGGTGTGACAGAATATATCCGAATATCATCCACAAACACTACCACAAAACTGTCCAGATAAGGATGGATGTTTTGGTTCATCAAACTCATGAACGTGGCAGAATCGTTCGTCAGATCGAACGGCATAACCAGAAACTCGTAGTGACCATAGTGAGTCCAAAAGGCGGTCATCGCTATGTCATCGTCCCTAATCCTCAACTGGTGGTATCCTGATCTCAAGTCATTCTTCGAGAAGCAGCTCGAACCCTTCAACTGATCAAACAAATCATATATCTTCGGCATCGGATACTTATTCTTTACTGTCAACTGATTTAGCTTCCTATAGTCGATACACAACCGTAAGGATCCATCCTTCTTCTTGGCAAAAAGAGCAGGAGCTCCCCACGGTGAAGTACTCGGGCATATAAACCCTCTGTCTAGCAACTCCTGAAGCTGTACCTTGAGTTCACATAACTCAGCAGGTGCAAAACGATAGGATGGTATAGATATAAGAGCATCTCCGGGAATTAGATCAATAGAGAACTCTACCTCCCAGCTCGGTACTAACTCGAACAGATCGTCAGAAAAGACATCTGGATAGTCGTAAACCACCAGAGGTAACTCTCCTCGACTCCCAACTACCTCATCCAACATAAGTGTTGAAAAGAGGAAACCCAGGTTGCCCTGGTTCTGCACAGCGCTGGGCGAAGACATCAAACCGTCATCCCAGTCACCCATAAAACAAAAGTAATCTCCCGCCGGTGTATAAATCGTTACCCTCCATTGATCGCAATCGATAAAGGCACAATAGGTGGTCAGCCAATCCATCCTTAGGATGACATCAAACGCGCTCATGTCTAGAATAATGAAGTCGACCTCTAAACAACGACCGGCGACCTCCAACACGTAGGATCTATAGACAAGACTCAACGTCACACTCCCACTGACAAGGTCTCCACACTCAAAGTACTACCCAACCAGTTTATTTCCAACCCCAAAGCAGATGCAAAAGCAGATGATATAAACGAATGTGATGCTCCAGTGTCGATAAGAACACTGGCCCATGATCTATAGACTAGAAAAGTACCTCTGATCGTGGAGGTGGTAGCAGTAGCATCGGGTATGATCGGTGCTCTGGATGAACTAGAATCTACAAGAACATATGCCCTTGCCTGTCCACTACGGCCCTGAATTACCGACTGTCTGCCCGACTATACTGAAGCGCCCCCTTCTGCAAACCTAGATGGCTGGCGTCCCTGGACAGATGGAGTAACAGGTGTTCTAGCTGTACTCCGTATGCTCCCTCTGCTGGGGCAATTTCTCCTGATGTGCCCTGACTGGCCACACTCAAAACACAACACTGGCTCCCTCCGCTGCGTCTGTGATTGTGCATGAACTGGCACTGGACTCCGGCATTCTACCGCACGATGCCCCGGTCGTTGGCATCTGTGACACAGAAGCCCTCTATGATCTGACCTTCCCATTGAAGCTACGGGAGGTGTAGGTGCAGAATACTGTGGCTAATACGACCCCACTGGATAGGGACTCACCAGACGTCCATCGACGCTTGTTCTCCCTACGCCCCTAATCATGTGTGCGTCCCCCACCTTGTTAACTCCTACTGTCCCTGTCCCTGCGCGTCTCGCTCAAAGTATCCTCCACCTTCATGGCGGTCTCCACTAACTCTATAAAGACCAACATCCTGAACGCTGCCACTCTATCACGAATAGCGGGCCTCAAATCCCTCTCGAACCATTTTGCACGGAACTCATCAGTAGGCACAATCTCCTTTACAAACCGGGATAGGCTAGTTAACTTAGCCTCATACTCAACCACTGACATCATCCCCTGAGTCAGGAAAAGAAAGTCCTCTCTATAGCGATCCCTCAAAGTCGCTGAAAAGTATTTCTCCAGAAATACCTTCGTGAATGCCTCCCAAGTGCCTCCTACTGTGGTCTTGACAAACTTCCAACACATGTGAGCACTCCCCCTTAGCTGGAAGGCAGCAAATGAAACCCACAAATCATTCTCCTCAATCTAAAGAGTATCAAGGATTCTGGTAACCAGCTCCAGCCACTTAGTGGCTACCGTGGGGTTGGGATCCCCAAAAAAGTAGGAGGGTCCAGACGGTGAAACTCACCATTGCAATCGTCGCCCTCGGCTTAGGTACACTCTCTCTCCCCCTAGAGGCCTCAGCCAGCTACCGGATGGAACCTACCATCTCACGGCCTCGTCCTCTCTGCGTGGACATAATTCTATACGAAAGTAACATAACATGATAAGAATCCATACAACATGTTATTGCTAACGTAAAAGACATATCTTGTATAAGCATGCTAACACGTAGCCACTTAAGAACATGTCATCATATCTCACATACCGAGGAGAACCAACAACAAGGACTTATCCATTTAGATAACCTACTTAGATTCCTTACTAGAAATCACGTCCGCGAAATGCATCTATAACATGGCTCCCAAGTTTGTTAATCCAAACGCCCGGAGGCAAGACTAATCAATCCTAAGGTCCAACCTCCATACCCACGTATACACCACAAGCTAAACAGGCTATCATGCTTATGTAAGAAAACTCCTGAACACATGCAATCAAGCACACATACATCCTCACAAGGTGATGTACCCTCTTTCCCAGGGCTCTTAGGTATTCGAATGCAGAGCTCTGATACCAAGTTGTCACGCCCCAAACACTAGGGTCACGCGAAAGCCCACCCAAACACTGTTTAAGGAATATAAGATTTGTAGTTGAAAAACCATCAACTCAAAAATTTATAACATTTGGATAAAAAAATTCCCACAGTTCAACTCTCATAAACAGAAAACATGCAATCTCATACATGAATAAGTATATCGCCTCAAGGCGTACAAAACTCGCCTTCTGAAACAAGCATCACATGTAAAAGTACATATCAAAATAGGGACACTACAGCTAGTCTTCCGCCACCACAGGAATCTAGGTCAACTCCTCATGCTCACCTGAAAAGGTTTTACAGCAAACAAAAAAATCCCACACCGTGAGCCGAAGCCTAATAGAAAACAGATAGTAAAGCTGTAAAGTAGGCTATGCAATTACACACACACAAGCTCAACCACAGGAGCCAAAAAAAAGGTATTTCTCTCAAAAATCATAAATTTTCCATCAGACTAACACGAGTCTCAAAAAGGTTTTATCTCATAAAATCTCACTTTTTTCATCCTTTAAACTATGCATATCATCATAACAGATATCACGCCACAGTTAAGGGAAAGCTGTAAATAAACAATAAGCTCTTCTTTGGCCACACAACCGAGGAGAAAAGATCAAATGTAATCCTATGTACCGACTCTGCCACACAGACAAATGTAACAATTATAGACTCCTGTCCATTATCCTAGTCCTAAACCACTTAAGGCCTGCTAGATAATGACAAGTTCTAAACAGAGCTACAACAAGAACGCCATTCATGGAGGCAACCGACTGTTTATGGATTTCCACGACCGATGGAGGAAGCATCCAAAGCTTAATTTACGAATTTCTACGACCAAAGGTACAAAGCACCTACACTGCTTAATTTACAGGGATTAACCTGAAGGTATAACGCACCTACGTTGTGCACATTTTTGGACTTCCACCGATGAGCAATAGAAGCCCAACTCAACACATCTACTGTCACGGTATATCTATGGAATACATTTCAAAACCCACCGTAGCTTAACTATGAAAACCCACAAAATAGTTTATACAACACATGTATAAAAGAGATCCAATCCATCGACATGGAGATCTAAAACCATTTATAACAAAATGTTTAAAGGGTGAGACTCAACCCCGCGAGTTAGCTCCAAACCTCCAAAAAGACATTTTTCAAAATTTTTATAAAACACCCTATTTTCAAACCTCCTTTTGAAAAGTACGGATACCACGTACCCGAAACATGTATACAACCAAGAAAAGGCGTAAAAACTCACTTTTACCCAAAACCCAGATTTACACATGAAAATCACATTTGATGTATTTTCTACGCTGTAAAAACACATATAATCACATGCATCACCCTTATACAGTAATAGGGTCTAGAATCCTACTTCGAAGAGTCAAGAACTCGACGTCTCAAAACTGAACAGTGTCAGAACGAGAATCCGACCTGATGGATGCAAAGCCCTCGGTCCCGGTAGCAAGGATCCACAAAGGAACCAACCCAAAACCAAGCCTCGGGCCTTCAAAGCAAAAGAGAAGGCAGAGAAAAGGGGAAACTTAGCTCTTAAGAAAGGTTTTAATAAATATCTCCAGCCCCTGGGATATTTATAAACATAAAAAAATGGTTCTGTCCAGACGACCGAACCCCTGAGTTTAGTCGACCGAACCCAAATTTTTTCGTCCAGTCGACTGGGCCAAGCCCTCCAGTCCACTGAACTATTGGGCAGTGTGTTTTTTGACATAAAACTAAGTTTTTAGTCCAAACACATGCCAAACAAGCCTCAATAAAATCCCAAAAAGCGTATAACACATTTATACATGCTGTTCTACAACTTTAAAGCGTAAACCATGCAACGAGGCTATTCATATACTGAATGAAACACGTCATGTATACAAAAACAACTCAAAATGCAAAGGTTCAGGGTCTCACAAGCTCTTCCTTGCGGACTTTCGCGCCTAATGTGCCCTTCTAGACCATATTGATAGCATTTGATAAGTCCCCTCTTCTGAGGCTGTCCCTGTGTCGAATTCTGCTATTGTCTTTGTGCTTTCTTTCTTTTCAAAGATTCTCCAGCCCGATGTCCTTGCTGGCCACAAATAAAACATGCAAATTCTCTCTGTTCTAGATGTGCCGTCGAGGCCACAGATGGGGTGGGTGTGGAGCATTGAGTATAATGAGATCTTTGCGGCGCTGAACTAGTATCGTCCTATATCGATCTTCACTTCTTATAAGGTCGTTCATCAAATCGTGTAGTCCTAACCACCGATGGTAGCTTATTTTCCCTGATCCTTCGATTGTCTGTCAAACTACTTTCTAATACCATGGCCGTCTCAATTATGTCCGAGAAGACTTTCAGTCGAAACCCTACTACTTTCTCTCGAATAGTAGGTCATAAACCCTTTTCAAACCTCTTACCCTTCAATTCCTCTGTTGACACCATTTCTAGGACAAACTTTGATAAACTCATGAACTTTGATTCATAATGCAAGACTGACATATTCCCTTGTATTAACGATAGAAACTCCTCTCTATACATGTCTCAGATAGACTCAGGAAATACTTTTTCAGGAATACCACCGTAAATACTGTCCATGTACCATCCGTTGTCATCTTAACATACTCCCACCAATCATTTGCCTCCTATAACGACCTGGTACAGACCCTAGTTGTAACAACTTGATTAATAATGACCCATGTAAAGACTCTACTCGGACCCTAGTATTAGTGACGGATAGTTCACAAGACTATAGAGTATAGACGAGGTTCAAAAACGTAACTCGATTCGAAAACCCTAAGTTCGGCCCGGAAACCCCAAAAGGTCCAAAACTCAGGCAACAAAACCTTAACACCCAAAGAGTCTCCCAACATTCTAAATGAAGTAAATATCATGAAATAATGAATTAAAAATAAAAAACACACATTAATAGAGTAAAATGACCGTTTCGCCCCTTTTATAGCAAAAAGTCTTAAAAATCTAAATTTTGACATATGGATATCCTAAATTGAAGATTTAAGTACAATTAAGTAGTAAAAGACAAAATAACATCCAAAATGTCAAACATACCCCTTAGTGGACAACCACCTTGGGAAGAGTGCCAAAAGTGACTTTTTGCTTTCTTTTTAGCTCAAAATAATGAGAAATGTATTAAATTAAACATTATGATGATCTAATACTTGTTGAAGAAGCAATATACATAATAATATAGTGTTATAAGTTAACAAAAGTAAACAAATCATTATTGAAGTTTATATACAACAAAATAAGTCAAAAAGTCAAATATTGCCAAATTAGCTTAATTTGACTTAAAAGACTATATCTGTTTAATCAATTACTATAAAAACTCTGATAATACATGAAACTACTATATTTATTATAAACAAACTAAAATAATAGGTCTCAGTAGGAAAAGACACCAAAAAAAATATCAAATTAACTTTTAATGCATTTTCTTGCACAAAAAGGCACGCAAACCAATGCAAAACCCCTTGATTGATGTGGGGTCAAGTTTTTGTCCCCCAAATAGCCCCCTAGCTGTATTTCCATTCCCCATATCTGATGTACATGCTTCAAAAGTTGCCCCATGTCAACTCATATCAATTCAACCCACGTGATCTATAAGGAAGAAAGGAGAAAAAAAGTACCTTAATTAATCTTATGTTCCTTCCTTGCTCCCTAACCCTTCTCCTATATAAACCAAGCCAAACACCCTCTTCTTCCCTTCATAATTTCGTGCATATAGAGAGAAAGGCTTGGTTATGTGTTCTTGAAGTATTATACAAGATTGAGGGAGAAAAAGAAGGAGAAGAAGAATATGGAGCCAAGGAGAAGCAAGAGGTGTTTTCCTAAAGCTAAGTCCTTCCATACCACCATTCCTTGAGCCCTCAAATAAGTAAGTAAAATCTCTGAACCTTGTGTCTAAGATCCGTCGAAATATCCCCCAACACATCCCTTTAAACACTTTAAGAACTAAGAACTGAAATCAAATCAAAAAAGCATCGTAGTTGGAAATTAGGGGCTATTATGTTCATGAGTGATATGAGATGTTATTGTATGTTGTTATCTTTGAGTTTGATAACTTCTAAGTGTGATGGAGCCTTGATATTAAAGTTTAAAACACAAGCATGCCAAGAAATGGAACAAAAACATATGTAAGAGACTTGGACCCTAAGTGACTTGATTTTTAAGAATATAGATGTTTCTGCTCTGAATTTTGGAACGCCATAACTCAATAAAGAAAATTCATCTGAGCATGTTATTTATGTCTAGATTTATAATTTTGTGTTAACTTTCATCCAAATTGGCTTCAACTCATTTGCATAAGTAGAACTCGAGATATTTTAATTTTACCAAAGTGTGTCGATTTCCGACCAGTCAACACCACTGACCTGAAAACCCTAATTTAAAGTGAGATCCGAATTTTGGTCAAAACATAAAAGTTGTAGACAATATGTATATCTATCTACCTAGAAAAAATGAGCACAAAATATTGAGTTTTAGTAGGTCAAAACCCCATTGAAAGTCTCTATTGAGTTTTAGCCCTCAAGGGACACTTTTGTCACATATTTTTATATAGCCCAAAACACCTATTTCTAGTGACCTATTTCAAAAGTGATCTACATGAATATTGTAGTAAACATATTTAAATACTTGCTTTCCAAAAATCAGATCTTAAAGCCTCAGGAGAATACCCCAAAACCGTTCCAAACCCTCTGTCCAAAGTCGGCTCTGTTGAGTTTTAGCGGCTGGTAGAACCTACTTTTTAAAATGGCTAAAAGGTCTAACTGTTTTCAAACAACTACCCTTAGCTCTAAACATAAAACTTGTAAGGGACTTGTTGAAATAAAACATGCTAAAACATGGGCTCATTTGGACTTGAAATGGTACCCCAAAATCGAGACCAACATAAGCATAATTTTGGTAAAATCTTGAGAAAAGTGCTGAACCGTTTTTACTTAATATGAATTGTTCACCCATTTGTCTTAGGTTTTGTCCTTAGTATTAAACATGATAGTTGTAGAAAATATTTTTATCTAAATGGTGTATAAAAATCATAACTTGATTTCATGTCTAGATACCCCAAAACCTTGTCGGCTCTTTTAATTTAATACTTGATTTTTGACCTTAAAATTTGTTAAGAGTATGTTTGAGTACCCTTCCCTATGAGACCCGAGTTTTTGTATGATGATTGATTTGAATTAGTCGATTAATGTTTCTAAGTGAATGTATGATGATTTAGAACTCATGTTATAATATTTGAATCATATCTTGAGAATTGTAGCTTGTGTTTCACATACTTGTACTTTATGCATTACGAGTTGTATCATGAACTTTGCCATGCTAGTTGACGCCATGTTATAGATAGTGGTACTTGAGATTCATATTTCACATCATGGGCATTGTCACTTGCATTTGCGGGTTAACCCCCTTCTATGTTTTTAAGTTATATCTTGATATGGTTGATGTGGGGAAAAGTAGTGTAACGACCCGGTACAGACCCTAGTTGTAACAACCCGATTTATAACGACCCGTGTAAAGACCATGCTCGAACCCTAGTATTAGTGACGGATAGTGCACGAGACCATAAAACACAAAAGAAGTTCAGATCCCTAACTCGAATCGAAAATCCTAAGTTTGGCACAAAAACCCTAAAAAGGTCCAAAACTCGGGCAACAAAACCTTAGCACTTGGACAATCTTCCAACATTCTAAATGAAGTAAATATCATGAAATAATAAATTAAAAGTTAAAAATCTTCATAAATAGGGTAAAATAACCATTTTACCCCTAGTACAGCAAAAAGTTTTAAAAATTCAAATTTTGACGCATGGATATCCTAAATCAAATATTTAAGTACAAATAAGTAGCAAAGGAAAAAATAACATCAAAAATGACAAAAATGCCTCTTAGTGGCCGACCACCTTGGGAAGTGTTCAAAAAGTGACATTTTGCTTTCTTTTTAGCTTAAAATGATTAGAAATGTATTAAATTAAGTCTTCTGATGATCCAATACTTGTTGAATAAGTAATGTACATAATAATATAGTATTATAGGTTAACAAAAGCATACAAATTATTATTAAAATTCATACACAACAAAATAAGTCAAAAAGTCATATATTGTAAAAATAGTTTAATTTGACTTAAAAGACTACATCTATTTAATCAATTGCTATAGAAACTATGATAATACAAGAAAATACTATATTTTTTATAAGCATATTAAAATAATAAGTCTCAGTAGAAAAAGACACCAAAAAGATACATCAAATTAACTTTTAATGCATTTTTTTGCACAATAGGGACACAAAAATCGAGACAATCCCCTTGATTGATGGGCAATCAGATTTTTGTCCCCCAAACAGCCACCTAGCTACATTTAGCTTTCCCATATCTGAATTTAGCCCACAAAAACTTAAATCAACTCAAATCAAAATCAGTTCACGTTATGAAAAATGAAGAAAAAAGGACCCTTTTGGTACTTCTTATCTCCCACAGGTCCCCTAGCCTTTGCCTATATAAACTAAGCCTAAACACCTCTCTTCCCTTCATAATTTTGTGCAAGAGAGGTGAAGGACCAGACCTTCAATGTTTTTGAGGTATTCTACAAGTTTGAAAGAGGAAAGAAGGAGAAAGAAGGAAGAAGGGAGCTAAGAAATCAAGATGAGTTTTTCTAAAACTAAGTCCTTCCATACCACCATCCCTTGAGCCCTAAAGCAAGTAAGTAATACCTCTAAACCTTGTATCTAAGATCCCTCAAAATATCCCCCAACACATCTCTTGATTTATATTTTTGTATGTCCCGACGTGCCGAGAGGACGGGGCATCACAAGCAGGCCTTTATATCTTAGTCAATGAATCCTAGTTGATGGGGGTGTTGACAATGTGCCATATGCATCCTGAGCCTATCATGTCTTGAGCCGAACTTCCGTTATACGCCGCAGTGATCGAGAACGCTAATGTACGGGAACCTAACATACGGTAACGTAATGGTACCATTTAGATTATTGTGTCGAGTATGAATAACTTTGGGCCATGTATGTCCTGAGCCGTGTTATGTCCTGAGCTGTATCACATCTTGAGCCGAACTACCGCTATACGCTGTAGTGATCGGGAACGCTGATGTACAGAAACCTAATATACGGGAACATAATGGTGCCATTTGGATTATTGTATTGGATATGTTAACTTTGGGCTATATATTTCTTGAGCCGTATTACGTCCTGAGCCGTATCACGTCTTGAGCCGAACTACCGATATACGTCGTAGTGATCGGGAACGTTAATGTACGGGAACCTAACGTATGAGAACATAATGGTGCCACTCAGAATTCAATTGGTTGATTTATAATCGAGATGGGTTATGTTGAGTTGTCTTTCATGATTCTAAGTCTAGGGCGTCCCTGGTTGCCATTTTTGAAAATATTTTGGGATGAATTTCCCTTGTGCACCCTAGGCATGTCCCCGGTGTTTGAAATGATTTATCATTAATATTATTGGGCACCATTGGTTCGTCGCTAGTATTCTAATTTTGATAGCTTAGACTTTGGGTTGACACCGGCGAAGGCATCACAAGTCTTAAGGTGGGACAAATCGCTTGATATATGTCTGATATGACTGATTGAAATGGTTTATTGAATTTGTTGGCCTGGAGTATGGCGCGGACCTCACGTCATTACCATTGAGTAAAATAGCTAAGGCATGAATCCGAGGAACGTGTTTACTATTCGCAATGAGGCGCGATGATGGCTTTGGTGTTCAAATACCCGTGAAAGTCTACTCTAGTGATTCTTGGCATGGAATTCTTGTTATAATCTGGGTGCAGGTTGGGTTGGGCATCTGCATTCATACACAGCATCTCATATGCACATGTTTATTGACTTATCTGCTATCCTGTCATAAATTTTTCTGTCTCCTCGACCATAAACTGTATTAGGTGTTATATGGTATGTGCTGTGGTGAATTTTGTGTCGTGAGATTAGTCAGAAGATTAGAGTGCTTTGCTTCTAGGCCTTGGCTCATGGCATTCGTGCCACAGGTGAGGAGGAGTTCTTAGAGGAAGTCATCCCAAAGGGAGAAGAAGAGTTTGAAGAACATAGTGAGTTCCAAGAGAACATGGACCTCGCCGGTGCTTTCAAAGGAGTCGAGATCTTTGCTTTTGTTCTTATATTTAGTTCTATCGTGTTTAGTGTAATTTTTTAAATTTCTTTGTGAAACTTTAATAGTTAAGTACTTTAAACGGTTTAAAACTCTTTTATGATATAATAACTAACGTATATAAATATAAATGAATGACTAGAATATTTATTTACTTATATTTATGTATGTCCCGACGTGCCCAGATGACGGGACGTCACAGTTGGTATCAGAGCCCAGGTTTAGTGAACCTTCAGGCCATTGGTTATGGGAAACCATGCGTTCTGTCCCATAGAAGCTCTGTAGGATGCATTGTATTAATAATAATTACCATCTATAGATTATAAAAACTAAAATATGATGCGTCTAAGTCCTATAGCGAGTCGCATCAGGACGATACCGAATTCAGGAATAACAAGGAATCTACTTGCAAAAGACGAGTAAGAGCATCGAAATTGAAGATCGAAGATTCATGTAACGAGTTACCTTATTTTAAGGGGAGGTTGACAGGAGTGCGCAGTATAAGTTTTAGATATCACCTCGAGAGACATCGTTAGAACCTCGTAACTTCATCCTTATAAGTCCTTTTCTCATTTACCTCAAGCCCTAGTGTCAACTTTTTAAAGTTCTTTTACATGTCCTTTCTTCTTATATCGTCGGTCCTCAACGATACCATCAAGTGTCATTCGTCGGTAACTTTTATGCACCAAAGTTTTGTTGATAACCCTATTCGAAATTTAATCCTAGAAAGTACACTTGTCCCTTGTCTTTAAGTTTTCATGCCTCAATAATGACTGGTATTCGCATTTGATTCTCCTTCGATTCAAGTCATCATCCTTGAACTAACTCTTCTCTTGTAAAAGTCGATATCAATTATTTGTCAAGTACCTATTCCAAACATTTGACATTGATAAAATTTTATGCTATCATTCATTTCTCTCGATCCTGAAACCACAATCTGTAGTAGTAATTTTGTGAATTCTTCGTACACTCTTGAAATCTCTACCAGGGAAGTGGACTTGGATGCTTGAATTGAAATACGTTAGGCCGACGTAACTTCAGGGCAAATATCTAGTTTGGCTACTCCTTTTGCTTAAACATCTCTTTTATCTTAATCAAATTGTACTGGACTTTTCGGGGACACTTGTTTAAAGTATTGTTCACTATCCTTTTCTTGTTTCTCCTACATTTGAACCCCAACTGAGCACTCAATTTGTGTCAATTGTAATTACCTTAACCGTGGCCATTTAACCTCATCCAACCTATCTTTGAACCACCTAGGTTCCACCCTAAGATGTTCTAACCCCGTGCATGTTTTTACTATCGACCTTCAAAATCTTGCCCCATAGATCTATGAGTAATAACGATCGCCAAGTTATTACGTCATTAGGCCTTAGCGCTTTCACGGAAAACTAAGACGATGCATGAAAACCTCTTAACACCTCTTCAAGCATGAAACAAATTTCTTCTTGATGTCACGGCTTAGAATATCTGTCAACATCCGCGTTTAATAAGGTTTTGAAGATCAAAACTCCCGATTGCAAGGATGGTTAAGTAAGGGCTTATTCAACTAACTATATCTTTTCAAAGGTCCCAACAAATAGAACTATGCCATTAGTAATCTAAAGTTAGAAACAACAGCTTCACACCAAAGGACTCGCGACACCACTATATGGCACAATTCAAACTTTCCCAGACCAGTTCATAGCTGACCCACCCATCTGATAAATCGAGAAGCAAAAGATTTATGCTGGTAGTAAGAAAGTGAAAAATGAGAAACAGCCTCGAACTCATGATAACCTTAGTACGCTAGCAAAGGAGGTACGTCTATATACATCGGTATTCACACTAGCCTTCCCACGAAAGTGTTAGAGTCTAGATCTTTGCCATCACTATCAAAGAACGAAGAATCTTGATCACAACAAATAACGTTTGAATCTTGATGAAGAATTAACCACCATGTCACAATGGATCACATGACTAGGTAAATACCACAACTATATCTTTTATCATGTTCGTTTAACCCTAGAATGACCAACCACCTGAGGAATGGAGTAGCCTTTGGAAAGACTATATCTTTTATCCAGTTATTAGAGAGTCATTTAAACCCAACGTTGTAGTGCGTCAAGAACATACGGTAAAGGCCAAGTGGAATGGAGTAGCCTTTGGAAAGACTAGCGAGAAGGTGGAAGCATATGATTACAGACTTCGTCATCAGGATTATCAAGATCATCTCAAAGACCAGTAACTTTTCAGTTAAGCAATTCAAAGATTAGGTGTCAAGGAGTTTGTAGAAACAGTGAGTCAGATTGACACTAAAGATTGTTTGAGGGGTGAAGTGCGCATTTTAGACAGACCAAGCTGTTCACGTGGTAGGTTCTTAAAGTATCAGTTTGTATTCGTTTGGCGTCTGTACTGTGTAACTCTTATAGAGTGGTATTCAGTTTCTGTTGTGGTATCGATGTGAGTCGCAAGGAAGTTGCTTTCAAAAATATTTTGTGATGTGACCTGTTAGAGCAAGCTTGTTTAGATTAGTGCGTAAATGTTACTGGTATAGAGAAGGAATTTTCTTATGGGAGCGTGTGAACTCTATGTATGAGAAGTTAGAGGGTGACATAATTTTGTTGTTTTTGCTAGAGTTGCGTAGCAGCTTAGTGTGAGGACGTGGGAGGAATAAGTGTTTGGATGAGAAGAGTGGAAGCGTAAGTGAGACTATACAAATTCAAGGGTATAATTTTTGTAATTGGCCTTGAGTGAAACAAGTGTCTTGGTAGAATGTGGGTAAGATGAAATAATCAAAGTGCGAAAGTTGTTCTTGGTTCGATTATGTGGCAGAGAATGTATGAAGGGAGTGAGCGATGATGATAAGAGATTTTAGAATTAGGAGATAGTATTGCTCAGTTAAAGGATTATAGGGTGGATAGTACATACGTAAAGGAAATATGTAACGAGGTTATGATTGGATTCAAATGGGTAAGCATATACCTGGGAAGCGTTTAGTTTGTGTGCGCCCAAGTGACTCATTAGGTTCAAGTGGCAGTATTAGTCTTAATGGTCGTAAGGCTAGTTCAACACAAAGTGGTGATGTGATTTCAAGTAAGTAATCATTAGTCAATCAGGAAGTAGTCTTCGATGTACGTTTGAATATGACAATGAGATGGTTTTCGATAAAGTGATAGTCTTTCCAGATAGAAGTGAAGAATGTTTGAATCAATTTCAGTGGTGGGCTAGTTTAGAGACATATGATCGCTTATAGAAGTCGTACTCGATGTAAGTTGTGTTTCGGAGCCAACGTGTTCTCAAGGATAGACTGGGGTCATGATACCACAAATTGAAAGTGCGAGAGTTAGATATACCCAAGACTACCTTTAGGACTTGTTACGAGCATTATGAATTTTAGATGATGCCTTTCGGGTTAATAAATGTACCTGCTATATTTATGGACCTAATGGATCGAGTGTTCAGAAGATTTCTAGACCAATTTGTAATTGTATTGATAAACGATATTCGGTTATATTCTCGTAGTGAAGAGGAACACAGGGAACATTTGAAGATTCTATGTAGGTCCTAAGAAAGGACAAGTTGTATGTACACCTTGGTAAGTGTGAGTTTTAGTTGGACCGGGTGATGTTTTTAGGTCACGTTATATATGGAGAAGAAATTCAAGTGGACCCAACAGAGGTAGAAGCAACAGTTAATGGGAAGAGGCCACCTAATGTGACAGAGATGCGGACTTTTTGAGGCTAGTCGGTTATGTGACATGGTCCTTGAAGATTTGGTAGTAATCAGTTTAAGATGTTAGTAGGACAAAATAACCTTTACTCTAAGTGCTGAACATATGGGCTCGACC